>JANHFM010008473.1:244951-258536 GCA_032468115.1 Grayia smithii
TCTCACCCTCTCCCTTAAATCTTCTAAATTCATTCCAACATTTATCATTGAGTTAATTTTACAATATTAGCAAATAAGTAAAAAACCATATGCTGTTTTTAAATTCCTGTAAGCCACCTTGAGTCGCCATGTGCGAATAGGTGGCAATATAAATTTTCTAAATAAATAAATAAAATATTGAAAACCCTGTCAATGTTATTCTGTTTCCATTTTACTATCTAAAGGGGCCCTTCTCTGCAGCCCAGCCTTTTGCCCATGACTTTTATAATATTGTACTATATATATATTTTTTACTATGACAGTGGAGCTAAAAGGAAAAAAATAAAAACAAAAAAATAATGGGTTTATTTGTTTATACATTTTCATTTGTTGACAAAACATTACTTTTTAATTTGCTCGCCAAAAATAGTTCCACAGAACTCTTCCTGTACATGTTCCAATTGCTAGTCAGGACAATTTTTAGGTGATTAATTTTTATTGATCTTCAATTAATAAGTCTGGTCTTAAAAAACAAAAATTGGCAGTGTCAGGCGATTGTTCATAACAGTTCCTCTGTAATAGTCTTTTAGTATAATGATGCACACACAACAATTTCTTTTGTTAATAGAACATGGTATTTTATTTAAATTCTACAGAAGATAAAGTATTATTTTATTGTGATATTTTATTTAAATGTATTCAAATGAAAAATTGGCAAAGGGTAATATATATTCACCTACATTTAATCCTTCATTAACCACTGCATAAATTAGATAGGAGCAATGTGTGAGATCAAAAAATACAGTAATCTGCTTCATTCATAAATAAAATCTATTTTATAATTTATAATTTTCCCTATAAATATGTGTCCATATCTGTGTGACTCTCCTAGAACTGATGTTTCCCTAGACCAGTGTTTCTCAACCTTGGCCGCTGGAAGATGTGTGGACTTCAACTCCCAGAATTCCCCAGCCAGATCTGCGTTGACCGTACATATACAGCTTTGCTGGCTGGGGAATTCTGGGAGTTGAAGTCCACACATCTTCCAGCGGCCAAGGTTGAGAACACTGCCCTAGACAGATAATATAATTATTGTAGATACAGTAAGCCACATCTTTGTTGTCTTTTGTTTGGCATCTCCAAATAGCAAAGTAGTACAACTTCAAAACAGGGAAAAGATCTTTGTGAAATTTGATATGAAGAAGAGTCATGTAAAAAAGGGGTGGCAAGACATAAACAGGAGTGGGATTCAAATAATTGAACAACCGGTTCACCCAGGATCAGTTTGACCATCATGGGAGGTCCTAGAGGTCCATCCTAGAGGTCCATCACACATGCGGGACGAGCCTCCCGCAATGGCCAACCTGATTGTTTTCCCCCTCCCTTATCAAAGTGGAGCCTGGGCACAAGTGTGGAGGAGGCGCGCATGAGCATAGCATGCACACACTCACATTGCGAACTGGTAGTGAAGGTAAGTGAATATCACCCCTGCCATGAAGGCACAGGAACCCCTGCCAGATAGTATAGAAGTCCTGCAAAGGACTAGTCTGAGTTTTTTCTCCATGAGATATAAAATAGCAATAGCAGTAGCCCTTACATTTATATGCTAGAACAGAATAACAGAGTTGGAAGGGACCTTGGAGGTCTTCTAGTCCAACCCCCTGCTCAGGCAGGAGACCCTATTCCATTTCAGACAAATGGTTGTCCAATCTCTTCTTTAAAACTCCCATAGTGCTTTATAACACTCTGTGGGCAGTTCACAATGTCAGTATGTTGTCCCCAATTATCTAGGTCCTCATTTTACCAACCTTGAAAGGATAATAGAAAGCTGAGTCAAATTTGAGCCCCATCAAGTAAGAACTTCAGACTGTGGGCAAAGTTTGCTTCCAATAAAGCATTCTAATCACTGCACTATCAGGCAGGGGTGGGTTCTACTTACCTTTACTACTGGTTCTCTTCATGCACGTGCTTTGCACGTGATCGGTGCAGGCGCATTTACTACTCTGCTTCAAAAAAAACTCAAAACAAGCACTCTGCACATGCGCAGAGCAGAAAAAAGTAAGTACAGGCACGCGGGTGGGCCCAGCTCCCAGCCACGGAGAACTGGTTCGGTGACGTCACACCATCACCGCTACCGGATCACGCGAACCGGGCTGAACCCGGAGCAACCTACCACTGCTACCAGGGCTCCTATAAGCTAGCATACATGAAGAGTTGATCCATTTTCCAATGGGTTTTGATATGGTCCTAAGATAGAGGCTTCATCATGAACCTTGGCAACTTTAAGTCTTTGCTGGCAACTAAGCTTTGCTGGCTGAGGAATTCTGGGAGTTGAAATCCACAAGTCTTAAAGTTGCCAAGGTTGGAGACCCCTAATCATGAGGATAGATACTCAACAAATACTAAGAACTTCAGGTGAGTGCCAAAGCAAGAAGAATGAGCCAATCGGTCTTTCTCCCAGGTAGCAGAGATCCCTTTATTTCATGAATATAGTCACCATCTCTATGAATTTCTGAGGCTAGGAAGATAAAAATCTGCAAGTGCTACAATTTTGTCTCCAGATGCTTACTTCCAGGAGGCATTACCTGTTGAAATAATGTTAATTTTGTTTGCTGGCTTGTTTGTTTTTAATATTGAGCAGCAGAACACATCTGCATTATTTTTGACCTTCCACTGGATATCCTTCTTCATTTCTTGCCATGAAAGTTGTGTCATCCACATATTTGTGTGTCTCAGCAATTTTAATTCCATTTTCCAGTCCGATTTTTTTCCCCATTATAAGGTGTACATATAAAGTAAGCAAGCAGACAATCTTTGCCTCATGTCTGGATACTATTTTTTAAACAGTTGGCCTGGTGTGTGTGTGTATGTGGGTGCACTCTATACCAGCATTTGTCAGGGATGCTGACTAGGAATTTCTGGGAATTCCACACATCTTTAAGTTGACAAACACTGTCCTGTACCATCAAATCCCTTGATATAATTAATAAAGTAAACATATGCTTTTTTGGAATTTCCTTGCCTTTTCCATTCTTCATCAAATGTTAGGAATATGATCCCTGGTGCTTCTTCCTCTTCAGAATTCAGTCTTATATCTGGCTTTTCTCATTCATGCATTGTTGAAGTCAGAACTACTAAACATCAAATATTACTTTACTATATACGCAATGTTTACTATACATTACATATATAATACAACAGTGACTCTTAGTAAATTTAAAGTTTAAAAATGTAATATGTAGATGCTGAAAAAGATAAAATTTAACATCTTGAATAACAGCAGTGTAAAACAGCACGTTAAAGCGGGTTATTAAGTCACTAAGTTGTATCTGTGTTTGAGCCATGGTGGTGTAGTGGTTAGAATGCAGTATTGCAGGCTAACTCTGTTCATTGCCAAGAGTTCGATCTTGACCTGTTCAAGGTTGACTCCAGTGGTGGGTTGCTCCCGGTTTGGCCCGGTTCATGCAATCTGGTAGCAGTGATGCTGTGATGTTACCAAACCGGTTCTCCGCGACTGGGAGCTGGGCCCACCCGCGTGCCTGTATTTACAGTTCTCTGTCAAATGCGTGCTCTGTGCATGCGCAGAGCGCTTTTTTTGAGGTTTTTTTTCCAAAAAAAAGTTACTGCACATGCACGGAGCGCGCGTTTGGTGCGCGCGTGAGTGAAGCACGCACGTGCGTGCCGATCATGCGCAAAGCGCATGCATCAAGAGAACCAGTAGTAAAGGTAAGTAGAACCCACCCCTGGTTGACTCAGCCTTTTATACTTTCGAGGTTGGTCAAATGAGGACCCAGATTGTTGGGGGCAATATACTGACTCTATAAACTGCTTAGAGAGGGCTATAAAGGACTGTCTAGTAGTATATAAGTCTATTGCTATTTGATCTCCTTGTAGTCCAAGGGACTCTCAAAAATCTTCTCCAGGAGAAGACTTTTTGGCACTCAGTCTTCTTCATGGTCCAACTCTCACAGCTATATGTTACTAATGGGACATTAAAGCTACCAGTTGGCAAATCAAAAACAAAATAAAAGTCTTTATATTTCACTTAACATTTAGTAATGATAGAGCTATATCAGTGGTGGTTTCTACCAGTTCACCCTGGTTTGGGAGAACTGGTAGTGGCGGCGGCGGCGGGAGGTTCATCACGGATACTCTGCGCATGTGCAGAAGGTTCTGCACTTGCCCAGAAGTGCCGCACACAAGCGAAGTAAGCACGTGTGCAAGCGCGCACTCCCGGTTCCGAACCGGTAGCGAAGGTAAGAGGAACCCACTACTGAGCTAAATGCATAGCTTCCAACAGGAGATTTCAAAGATGTGGAGGCACTGAAGAAAAGATCCTAGAACTCAGAAGGCCATTTGAACATTTGAAGTCATTGCCATGTGGGAAATACTTGTGATGTGTCCTGTTTGGGAGTTAGTATTTGTCAGGGAATTGCATAGCTGGTGTCCAAATGGAGCTAGAGACACGAACTTGAAATTTTATATAAATACATATATTTAGAGTAAATAACATAGGCAAACAGGAGCATCATCAGGTAAATCAACACAGCTGGAACATCAGGAGATTAATCACAGAACACACACAGGACACAGACAAAAAAGGCGGGAAACAAGGAAACTCCCCCTTTTCACTCACAGCAACTAACACAGTATCCTTAAGATTTATATTGACTGTTTCCTAATATGATTTGATTGCTTATTTGTTCCCTATGACTATCATTAAATGTTGTACCTTATGATTCATGATGAATGTATCTTTTCACTGAGAGAGTATGCACCAAGACAAATTCCTTGGGTGTCCAATCACACTTGGCTAATAAAGAATTCTATTCTGTTCTGTTCTTTTTACTGAACTATAGTTAGTGGATTCATCAGCTAACTGGTACTGCATGAATGCGGAACATAGAAAAACCTTCCCTGAATTTTTTTTATAAAAGTAAAATACTTCCATCGTGGAACTGGAAAGTGTTCCACATTCCTACCATTAAGGCAAGTGTGGAATGCATTAAATATACATTTGTTGCTATATACTGTACATTATTAAAATATATTATTTTATGAATTTTTATGGATGAGGGACCAACTTTTTAGATGCATGAAATGGTTACTTAAACATAGTAATAGAAGAAAAATAATGGGCAGCTGTTCATTTACAAACTGAGCCCAGAAAATCAGTCAAGTTTTTTTATTATTGTTGCAAAATTCTTTACAGACCCATCCCTTTTTAAAATCTAATGAGGCTATTCAAAAACTAAAAATAACAATGAACAGGTAGTATTGTTTTGCAATAAACTTCCAAATATAAATCAATAGACCAGGTGATCAATAAATATAACCCTTAAACTTTTGGCACATTATCTGATTAGAATATTAGGACTGAATCCTCATAAAAAGGATGTAATGGAAAGGCTATTTTTGGCTAATCTATTAATTAATCCATCTTTCTCTTTTGAACTCCCTTCACATTTGCAGTTCTCTTTCAACATTTTAAAAAACAATCTTGATGATTACTTTTTTAAAAAAAATTTCATTTTAAATTAATAATTAATTAATGTGCTGACTGGAAAATGTTTTGCTCCTTTTTAATTTAATTTCTAACCACATTAATACATAAACAAGAAACAAATAAGAAATTATGCTAAACAAAGCTAGTGCCAACAACTTGCTTTATGCTAAACATGATTAGGAAGCTACTGGCTTTGATATAAACAATTTAAAAAAAAATATTTATACCAAAATAGTATGATTCAGGTTAATTTGTGTAATTTATTCAATTTACCATAATAGTCCAAAAATACAAAAAAGAGATAAAGAAAAAGGAAAAACAAGTTTCCAGATAAAACATAATTTAAAAGCCAGATGTAATTGTTTGGGTGCTATATTATGATATTTACTTTGTATATTACTATTTCAGGCAATGTTACTATACTAAACCTGATTTATCTCCCTCATATGGAGATTCCTAGTGTAGATTCCTATGTAATTACTAGCTTTTGATGCCATTTGCAATGTTGGTTTCTGTTCATTATATATTTCACCAGGGGTCCCCTATCTGTGGGCCACTAGTGGGCAGTGAGGGGCAACCGGGGCTGCACAAACAGCCACCGAGCACACACACACATCCTCACTTGTACAAACAGTGGGCGAGTGCATGTGCGTGTGCTCCATTTGTGTGAGTGGCAGGTGCGTGTCATGCCACTCTCAC
Source organism: Grayia smithii (assembly GCA_032468115.1). Taxonomy (NCBI): domain Eukaryota; kingdom Metazoa; phylum Chordata; class Lepidosauria; order Squamata; family Grayiidae; genus Grayia; species Grayia smithii. The sequence goes on from JANHFM010008473.1 coordinate 251,136, forward strand.
AAATGGAGCAGTGTGGAAGAGCTCATGCTTGTTGGCCACTCCTGTGGAACCATCCCCTTTCCACCCCAGTCTGCAAAGACGGAACTCTGTACTATGCTATGTTCTTTAAATTGCTTTTCTGTGCTGCCATGAAAAGTAGAATAGAAACTCATTAAATAAATAATAAATTGTGTAGTCACAGAATTTATTACATCTAAGGCTTATAATATCAAATTTGCAAATTGATTTGATTTTAAAAAAACACTTATTGGTATCTTCGTATACTGCTAAATTACCATTGTGGCTGCCCCCCTGGTTAAGGGTGGTGATCAAAACCTCCATACCAGTGGTTCTCAACCTGTGGGTCCCAACCCCTTTGGGGGTCGAACGACCCTTTCACAGGGGTCGCCTAAGACCATAGGAAAACACATATTTTCAATGGTCTTAGAAACCTAGACACTGCTCCTCTATCCGTCTGCAGGTGGGTCCATCCACATGCAGATACGCCCACACACGAGTACCCGGTGTGATGACATCATCGCACCAACCCCATCACATACACCCTGTACAAATACAGGTGTTACCCACGCTACACCATGCTTCAAGACAAAATTTCATTTATCTGTAATTAGAAATAAATATTTCACAATAATTACATATTGTTTTTGTGATTAATCACTATGCTTTAATTATGTTCAATTTGTAACAATGAAAATACATCCTGTATATCAGATATTTACATTATGATTCATAATATTAGCAAAATTACAATTATGAAGTAGCAATGAAAATATTTTTATGGTTGGTGGTCACAATATGAGGAACTGTATTAAAGGGTCGCACCATTAGGAAGGTTGAGAACCACTGTTCTATATGTATGCATGTGTGCATACATTCTATGTCATCAGTAACATTATATATCATTCTATTTTTTTCTGAATCTTTACTATTACCAGAATATTCACATGTGACACAGATAGATTTCTTTGTGATTTCCTTTATAATAAAGTAATGGCATAGAATCCATGCAAATATATTTCCTGTGGTGTAAATATGTTTAAAACCTGACACTATCTGAAAGGAAAGACCCTTATGGAAATTCATTTAGTTGCTGGAGAATCTTTCCCCTTGATAAGATCCATAGCGTAGTTCATAGTCAAGGTTCAATAGAAAATAATTCCATCAAGAGGTTGTTTGATGAGATTTGCAAAAGAAAAAGAGAAGAAAGACCGAGAACATGTTTCTTCTAGTAATTAAAATTTGCTTAACTAGTATTGTGATTATAGGAATGGTTGAATAGCTTTCACAATTGTTGAAAGATTCATAAAATACATGGATATTAGGAGGGTTTGAGAAAAAACACAACAATTCAGAAACAATCAGTACCAGATGTCCTTACATCCTTTGAAAAATCTTGCCTAACTTTACTAGCTTTTTACCTCTGCTTAGTCAATCTGAAATCACATAAACAATATTTCTCTCCACCCTTAGGGTACAGCCATATGTTGTTCTGACTGCAAAGCTCTACAAGTCTACGGATGCTTATAGTACAATTGTCTAACAGCTCTGCTGTCTGTTCAAACACTCATTCATTACTAGCTTGTTTTCTATAAATACACAAGCAAGTAAATCTATCCCTAGATGAAGGAAAAAACCTGTAACTTCTTTGCTAATTGTAATTATTCCATGTACATTTTAGCAATGTAAAGGCATTTGATCAGTAAAAGATGATTGCAAGAGAAAGAGAAGAGCACACATTATTGTTGTATACTTAACTGTGCTTTTTTTCTCTAGAGAGCTAATATGAATCTTAACTAAAGAAGAATCATTGGCATCGCATCTAATCTGCAATAGTCCAACTAGTGAAAGAAGGCATTGAGCTATTGAAAAAGGACTCATCTAATGCCCTGGAACTCAATTCTTTCTCTACCAATTTTCAAAAATGAATTAGTTCATCTTTAAAATGTAGAGATAAAATTAAGGAAGTAGAAATTGTTATTTTAAATAACATATAATGATTTAATTAAGTTTCAGTGTGGTATAAGAAAAAGAAAGAAAATAAGGCCTGGAGGTGGTACTTATTTGACTGCTTTATTCTACTGTTCATCACTTAAACACCTAAACATTTCCAGAAGCCCCAAATACAACAGTGGTTTCCCAAAGACTGAAGATGATATCAGCAATCAAACACCTTTGCAGAGTTTGTCAACAATAATATCTAAACTTGAACCATAAAGATACTGTATGTCAGTAACTGTTTAAGTTTCTCACAGTGCACCAGACCAGGGGTCTCCAACCTTGGCAACTTTAAGACTTGTGGACTTCAACTCCCAGAATTCCTCAGCCAGTTTTGCTGGCTGAGAAATTCTGGAAGTTGAAGTCCATAAGTCTTAAAGTTGCCAAGGTTGGAGACCCCTCACCAGACTATACTGTATTAGCCAGGCCACTATGTTATGAACCATTCAGTGTTGCATCTGACCATTTGTAGTGGAAAAGGCAACAATGGAGATCCAGGAAGAGGAGGAAGAGGAGAAGGACAAGGACAGATAAGGACAACAGAAAGGGTTCCAACTATGATAAAGCAGCTGCTCAGAGGTTTCAGGAATAGGAAGACATATGAAAAAAAATCCAGAACAAATAAGCAGGCTATTATTGCATTATGTCCACAAATAAAATAACAAACACACCGTTATTGCATAGTCCAAATATAAGGACAACTTTTCAAAGAATGGAGAGTTTCTTTTCTCCATCTCAGATCAGATAACCTTTGAGGTTTTTGGAGGGAAGGGACCCAATTAATTGACAAGTTCAGGCTGTCCCTTTTTGCTGTATTTTAGTACTTCCTTCTCCCTTGAGATATTTAGACGGCCACTGCAATAAAATTCAATTTTCAAAGCCAGGAAAGTTTTGGCAAGTGTGCACAGATATCTTTTTTTAGTATTTGAAAAAGACTGAGGCATTCTTTCAAAGCTCTGGACAATCTTGATTCTGCAAGAAGAATTTCATTCTTACCAGAAGGCAAGGAAGCTTCTGCTGAAGCAGTTAGGGAAGAAAAAATTAAAGTTGTTAGGTTTTGCAAAACAGTGTTTTCCTTTCAGACCTGAGAGGAGGAAAAAAAATATGTCATTCTGATTCATGTGTTTTTCGAGCCTGGAAGATACAGGCTTTGGGAACTATTGAGCATCTAAAAGTCCAATTTTCTGTTTCAGTTTTGTTTCTCTTGACTTTCTTTTGCCTTCTTATTCATATTATATTGAACACAGCCTAAGAATTGCCTTTTCATTTTTCACAGCTGAGTTCAATTTTACGCCTACAGAAGGACATATTTTCAATACTCTCTTGGGTTAATTGTGCTTTTTAGTGTTGATGTCTCACATACACTTTTACAGTGAACTGACCTAAATCATGCTTTCAAAATAATAGTAGAGGTGAAAGTCTGTAAAGATTCTCAGTCATCCAGGTCATGGTTGTCCCAAAGGTGTTTTTTCAGAGGGCAACTGGACTTTCTTGTTTTTTCTTTGAAGACATTTCGCTTCTCATCTAAGAAGCTTCTTCAGCTCTAACAGGATAGTGAGGGCAGGACAGTGGGAACATTCCCCACTGTCCTGTCAAAGCTGAAGAAGCTTCTTGGGTGAGAAGTAAAATGTCTTCAAAGAAAAAAACAAGGAAGTCCAGTTGACTCCTGAAAAAGCACCTTTGGGACAATAGAAAAGGTGATTTCCAAATTTTGTAATCTTGTTTTGAATAAGAAAAACCAGAAATATATCAAAATATGTAGAATGCATGCATGAGTTAAATATTAAATCAAACATGAAAATATTTTTTTCAGATAAAAATGTATTCAAACTACATAAATAGTCCTGCTGGATGAGGTCAAGATCTAGCTTATTCCAGCCATTTGTTTTTATTTTTTTAATCATCTTCACTGGGTGACTCATGGTACTTTTTTAAAATGAAGAAAATGTTTCTTCCTGTCCACTTTCTCCCTGCCATACAAGGTTATACCCCTTTCATTTCTCTAAGCTAATACCTTTTCTCTACTCTAGCCTTTTTTCGTAAGGAAAGTCTTCAAGAACTCCTGATTCTTCTTCTGCATCATTTTCAGCTTTAATATATTCCTATTCAATTGTGATTTGGACTTCACACAATACTCCAGGTACAAATGTACCATTGATTCTAATGCCATTATAATTTGTCAGATTTGTTTTTAATCCTTTTTCTAATTATTTCTAATATGGGATTTAGTTTTTATGGGTAACTGCCACACATTGAGTCAATATTTTGAGCTATTCACATTGATATTCCAAGTTCTTTTTCCTAATGGGTTATATAAAGCCCACTCCACATCATTGTATAGGGCAGGTGAGGTTAGAGCCTTGTTTGTTTGTTTCAGTGTATATCTATGAATATTGGATTAACTAATTTTGCTATTTTTTAATATGTATCCATTAAATGTATCTTTCTAGAGCTCTTTCCAAACATTTCCTTTTTCATTTCTTCAATTTGCCAAAATCGAAATGAGTTAAATTATCTCTCTACAATTTCCTATATTTCTCTTGGGCCACTTAAAAACACCCAAATTGTCTTTATTTCAGGTCTATGACACTGGCCCAATATGATGGATAATGGTTTCAGGAGAAGTGCAACAATTTCATAGCTGAGCTCTTTAAGATCCCTTGGGTGGTTGTGTCAAGTTGTCCTAAAATAGCTTATCTTATTACCTCACTTTTTTTTTAACTTGTTAAAATTTGCTGAGAAAGTCAATATAGAACTTGGGCATGTGCTCAGTTGCAAAAAGCATTCATTTTTCTTAGAGAAATCCTTTCACTTCTTTTTTGTCTAATGAATCATAACATTCCTTGTTTGATTTCCATATATTTTAGTATGTTTAACAGTAACAGAGTTGGAAGGGACCTTGGAGGTCATCTAGTCCAACCCCCTGCTCAAACAGGAGACTTATACTAGGGATTCGAACCGCCAAACTGCCAACCTTTCTGATCGACAGGTTCAGTGTGTTAGCCACTGAGCCACATAGCCAGGCACCTAACCATATTGATATTGCTAATGTTTATGTTTTTTCGTCCCAAGTCCCTTATTTTATTTTATTTTTTATGTATTCCTTATTATCCTACACTTTTTCTGTAAGAATGTATGTTCAAGACAGAAGGAAGCTTTCTTAATTTTATTATTTCTTGAGTTGTAGTAGAGAACCATTTGGCATCTTACACTGTAAATTGCATTCTACTTATCTTCAATTATTGTGATGTTAAACAATTTCCAGGCATTATGAAAAGGTTGAAATATGTTTTAATCTGCAATTAAAATTATTTATCCTAAATTATTATTTCCTAAATTATTTTCTCCTCATTGATCTTAGCATCTCATCTAATGTACTTTTAATAGCTAGTTTTAGCTACTCTGTGTCATTCCAAAGTAAGCGAGAAAGCTTAGCTTACAAAACTTTTCCAACTCTTTAGTCAATATTTTACAAAAGTTACATCTACTAAAGATTCACCTTCACTCTGTCTTAGTACTATTGGTCCTCTGAAAAACTAAAGTTTTGTTAGGTACAGTATATAACTGTACATTCATTTTCCATTTCAAGAAAATTAGAGACTGATGCCATTTTAAAATCCCATCATATTGTTCACATATTAATTATCCTCACTGTAGTCTTGCAATGGATGTAGAACTATAGAAAACAAGTAGATCTTTTTTTTCTAATTTGGTGCTAGTGAACTTCATACGTCTAAGTAGGATTTGATTTCAGGTTTTGTAGAGTCCTGTCTAATACTCTGACCATGTAGTATAATAACAATAAAATATTTTTATTAACTGAACTCATTAATTGAAGAATGTCACTCTTAAAATAATATGGCTACTATTTAAAGCTACCTTTGTTTCAAAATAATTTTAAAATTCTTAAAAAAGAATGCATAGATTAATAAATGTAGCATAGATTCCATTATATATAGACCATAGACCATTCAAAATTCCTGTGTACAGTTACATTATTTTGTAATATACTGTTATGTTTTGTAGATATAAATTGGGTCTAGAATACATAGTTTTCATTATATAGATTGCCATATGGCATTTAAAATTCCTGTATTCAATTACATTCCTTTGTAATACACTGTTATGTTTTGTAAGCATAAATTAAGATAAACACATATCCAGGAAGAATGTTTAATTAAAATCAATGAAACTTAATTCCTGATAAATAAACATTGTGCTGTGGAGGACATGGACACTCTTAGCTTTAATATTTCAGTTTCAATCATTAAATTTATTTCTCTTACTTGGCTCAAACTGTAATTGAATATTCTTTCTGCCATATGTGAGCAGGGAAGTTTTTAAAAGACTGAAGGAGAAAATAATATCTTGTTATTCACATCTTCCTATCCTACCCAAAATACATTATAGTAAAAATATGCTGTGTGCAATAAAGAGGTAATACCAAGTGGACTTCCTTTCCTGCTCACATTACGCTACCTGAAATTCACTATATCAATATTTCTTGATGACTTATTTATATTATTTTCCTTTCAATGTTAATGAGATGTTAATCAGTTTGGGTGATCTAGTATTGTTCTGCAACAGTGTCTATAAGCCAAAGTATAAGGAATTCCCCTCCCTCCCCCAAAAAAACAGAATTGCCACCCCTGAAATCTTCCTTCACTGTATTTTCAGGGAATCCTATGAATTTTTTTCACTTTAATGCAAAACATGAACACATGAAGAACTTTGCCAAAAATTGAGATTTTTAATTGGCAGGTGCTATTATCATAAGAAGACTGATTAATAAATTAGTAAATTTTCCAACATCAAGGGACTAATTGCTTAAAAACTACTTGCTCAGCACAGATACTTAATCTCATTATTTTCCATAGGAGTTTTGGATGGAAAGATTGTTTAGTATAGAGATCCAGATAGTTGCAGCAGAAAATAACAATTGCAGCAATGATGAAAACAACAAAATATGACGTGTTTATGCACATTTCTATTGGACTTACTTCATTTAAATTTCTCAAGTACATGCACTGATTTTGTTGTTAGGAGAAAAAAACATATATACAAATGTCACAAAAATATTCTGCTAAATTCTTCACTCAGGTGTCATACTTCTTTTATGTTGCATACCAACCACTGTGCAGCACTCATTCCATGCAGAGTCTATGTCGAGGAAGGAATGTGTCTCACTTTCAAGCTACATAGTAGTTTAAGATCAGAAATAGTACCAAACTGATAACTAACGACAATCATAAGGACGAATATTACAGTCCACTGCATTCAAATATGCTATTTTAACTTTTGGATATGTAAAACATCTACATTGGTTTAAAGCAGTGGTTCTCAACCTTCCTAATGCCGCAACCCTTTAATACAGTTCCTCATGTTGTGGTGACCCCCAACCATAAA
>JANHFM010008475.1:0-13265 GCA_032468115.1 Grayia smithii
AGCACTAATTGCAAGCAGCTGGACTTTAAGTGGAGACACTTAGCCAGTGCATTAGCAATCTGTGCCACCAAGGACTCACTAGTATTTTGTACTAGTGATTTGAATTAGTCCTTGAAGCTTGCCAGCAACCAATGTAGCTCCTGAAAGACAGATGTTATTCTGCTGCACAGGCTGAAGCTGATCAACAAGCCACAGTCTATGGTAGCTGCAACTTAGAAGTCATTTTCAGGAGCAACTCCATGTGGAACCAATTGCAGTAATCCAGTCAGGGTTTTACAAGGATGCAGTATAATGACTTTAATGTTTCCTAGTCCAGGTAAGAACACAACCAGCAGACTCACAGAAGCTAGAAGCTTTCTTGGCTATGTTCTGTACTTATTGCTCTAGCCATGAGTGCAAGCAAACCCCAGATTTCATACTTGCCCTTTCTGAGAAACTGCAGATCCATCAAGATTAGTAGTTGGAATTTCCACAGAATCAGAGAGTTTCTGTATCTTGCAGGGATTCAATCTGAGCCTGTTATACTTTGTCTACCTCCTCACAGCCGCCAGATACTGGCCTGTGGTAGATTTATAAAGCTGGATTTAATCAGCATATTGATGATACCTAATCCAAACTGACAGATGTCCTTCCCCGGCATCTTCATAGAAGTTTGTGAGGTTACTTTTCTTTCCAAGGATTTAGCACACCACAGTGCAGCCAATCTGTACAAAATACTTTGTTGCAGCACACACCTTCCCCAATAGTATATTGCCCTCCCCTCTTCTCAGGTGATGTTGCCACCTCTTGAACATTCAATTCTTTAATACTTAGTTCAAGTAGGAGTCTATAAGTCAGTAAATTGACATGCAAACTTTGCCTTCTCTCAAAAGTTCTCATAATAGTTGGAATGAAATGTTGCTTCAGTGTGGTGATTCCTGTTCTAGTTGCTACCACATTCTTGGTAGCAACTAGAGGGTATGCTGGATAAGCTGCCCACATAACTTGTGGTGCTGGCAGTTGAATGATAATTTTCTTTCTGGCTTGTAATAGCTGCCAATCTCCAGATGTTTCTTCCATTTCTACACCCACTTTCATGAGGGAAATGGGGGGAGGAGAAACATTTCTGTCTGGCTACAACTCTTTTCCAAAATGCAGAAGCAACTTTATTCCCTCACAGTGTTAAAACAAGAGATAAAGGGAGAAACAGGCACATTTTGAGAAATCTTACTATGAAGTGTCCAAGGATTTAATCTCTCCTGAATCAATAGTAGTTGAAGCTATTTACTTAGGAATGAATGAAATCACTACAAATAAGTGCTTCAACCCCTAATCCTCACAAAAGAATAGCAGAGTTAATGGTACCAAATGCTGCTCAGAGATCTATTGTGATCAGAAGAGGTACATTACCCACATCCTGGGGCTACCTTAGGTCATATGGTGCAGTGGTTACAATGCAGTATTGCAAGCTAACTCTGCCACTCCCACTTTACTTTTGGGAATTCAAAGCTCCCAAGTATGTGTACTTGTTTTGGGTACACTATAAGCGGACAGTTGACAGCTATTGCTATTGCTATCCTTAAGATTTTCCCATGAAATTCCCAACCCAACCCATATCCACTCCTAAAACCAACTGAAAGCAATCTGTATAATCTACTTTGTCCAAAATGTTTTGAAGTTAAAGTTCAACTCCTTTAACTATGGTGAGAGTGTGTTATGGCATTCTCTCCAACTTTCATTTCTTAAACCAATAAGTTTTGTTTCATTTCGACAAATAATATGAGAGTTTATATCTTAATGGATGTCAATATAATTAAACTTCCCTACATGGAATTCAGTAAAACCCATAATGAACTAAAGAAAAATGGCATGCATATTATTATGGCACATCTTAAAGACTCTATTTATTAATACTACTCATGTCAGCTGCATCCCAACACACACACACACACACACACCTTACAGCTTTCTTTCAACAAATATTTGATTGATGATTACAGTTCATCTGAAGTTCAGTCACTTGGCTTTCTAAACAGGACTAGATACCTTTAATACAGGCCAAATGATTCAGAGGACATTTCATTTCCTATTGGATGACTGTGATATTAGATAATGGAGAATAATCATGCAAGCATCATCAAGCCATAGCTATGGCAATTTAACTGCACTGATGATATTTCTGCACAGCTATAGACATTAAAAACCCACTAGAATGGATAAATGTAGAAGAATTTTAAAAAATTGGGATTCAAATTCACAATCTAAAATTCATTCACTGATTACATTCCCAATATACATAAATACAGTCTTTCTCCTGAGGTTTATGTTGCAGTAAGTTTCTGAATATAAAATGAGTAAATCTCTAGGACAAGCTTATGAGATCTTCACCAACAAATATGAATTAGCCAATTTTTACACCCTTGTGGCTAGATGAACAGTTGGATACATTATAATTGGATGGTACTTGCAGGTGAATGTGTTTATTTTCTTAGTAGATTGGACACAGTGAACTCCATCTTTTATGGAGCCTTTATGGTAATATTATTATAGATAATCGTGTAGGAGAAAGCACTCAAATGCAGCAATTAATGTCCAATTTGCTTTTTAGCAGCCCAAGGCAGATCTGCTATGGTTGTAATCCAGTTTAATAAGTGCTTCAGGAATAGAAAAAAAAGTCCTCTGATAAATGTTTTGCTTTTATAAGGGGCATGTTAGCAATCTTTGCAGTTGCCATCACAGTATAAAGGAACTAAAATAATAGAAGGCTATAGAACCAGGGATAAGCTGAGAAACTGTTTTTAGAAGGTTGACATAAGCAAAGCAAGAATTGGATTTAGATTTTCAGTTTCACAATTATCCCTGAATGTTGTGTCATATTATTTGGAAACTTCTTTAGCTTTACAGAATTGGAAAAAAAAATTCTCCACAGGTTTTAAAGCCCATGTTTAGGAGGAAAATTGCTACCAAAATTCCCATACTAGGTATATTTCCTAAACCTAAATTTGAAATACTTTTCCTTCAATTAATTTGTAAATGAATTTAATTCATAATTAAAGCCATACATGTTACAAGACAGTTTTTGCCAATAATATATTACCAATTTTTTTAGCAAACTGTAGTCAACCAGGGTTTTTTTTTTCCCTGGTTCTTATGGCTTCAAACAGGGAATGATAATTGCAGCCTTTTTATTTCTTTTCTAGAAATATCACTTGCTTTAGAAGTTCTTTAAAATCAAAAGGAATACGGGAAGGGTTTCCTTGGGAAAAAATCCATTCTTATCCTTTATTTATACTTTAGTTTATTTGGTGGCCATGGCTTTCATTAGACAATAATTTTCAAAGAGTATCCAGCCTCCTTAGCGTCTTAAACATCTGTAAGATCCATGAAAGCTATAATGACAGAACTTGTCCCATCAGTTACACCCTTGTGGCTAGATTAACAGTTGGATACATTATAATTGGATGGTCCTTGGAGGTGAATGTGTTTATCAAAAACTGTTGTACATAGTAAGTCGCAAGCTTGTCATTTTCATCATCTAATTGTTATTTGATAAAGAAGAACTTTCCCAATGTTTTTCCTCCTGTTCTAGGGCATAGTTTTTGAAATAAATATTCCCCTCCCTGTTAAAACTCTGGAACTTTTTAATTTAACTAATTGCACTTTATTTATTTTTTTTCATTTTAGAGTTACTGGTAGATAATCCCATCTGAGTGCAGTTGAGGTCTAGGTGGCATACCTTTATAAAATATTATAAATTATAAATATAATAAATTTCACAAATATGATTTCACATGTGTTTTGTATGCATGTTATACACACACAATCATAGCTGTAGGAAAAGAGAATGTCAGAAATGAGCACTATTACCTTGCAGTCATGGATTGGGATACTCAGGATGCAGAAGCAATATTTGGCTCAGAGGTAAATATAATGCTAGATATTTGTTTGTTTATTTATCAAATTTATATAGACACAAATTTATATTTAGATGTTTATATTTGTAGTTTATTAAAGTATAAGAAGTCCTCATTTGGGCAGCATGCAACTCAGTAGTTAAGATGCTGGACTTGCTTGCGGGAAAAACAGCAGCCCAGGTTTGAGACCTGAGCACCATGTGACAGAGTGAGCTCCCATCTTCACCCCAGCTCTTGGCAACCTAGCAGTTTGAAAGCATGCAAATGCGAGTAGATAAATAAGTACCACTTCAGTGGGAAGGTTATAGCATTCTGTATTGTCATAGTATGGAATGGAGTGGAGTGGAGTGCAACGGAACGGAACGGAACAGAATGGAACGGAACGGAACAGAACTCTTTATTGGCCAAGTGTGACTGGACACACAAGGAATTTGTCTTTGGTGCATAAGCTCTCAGTGTATATAAAAGCTATAAGTGATAAATCAGGATCATAATCATCATAAAAATACATTCATCATAAATCATAAGATACAACACTTAGTGATAGTCATAGGATTCTAAATAAGCAATCAACATAAATCATACTAGGAAGCTAAATAAAACAATTTAAATTGTAAAGATACAAGCAACAAAGTTATAGTCATAAGTAGAAAAGGAGATAGATAATAGGAAAGATGAAAAGAATAATAGTAATATAGCCTTACTAAATAATTTGACAGTATTGTGAAAATTAGTTGTTTAGCAAGTGATAGCATGGGGGAGAAAACTGTCCTTGTGTCTAGTTGTTCTGGTGTGCAGTGCCCTATAGCACCGTTTTAAGAGTAGAAGTTTAAACAATTTATGACCAGGATGTGAGGGGTCTGTAGATATTTTCACAGCCCTCTTTTTGACTCATGCAGTATACAGGCCTTCAATGGAAGGCAAGTTGGTAGCAATTGTTTTTTCTGCAATTCTGTCCATTGAAGTTTGTGTCTGTCTTGTTTTAGTTGCAGAGCCAAACCAGACAGTTATAGAAGTGCAGATGACCAACTCAATAATTCCTCTGTAGAACTATATCAGCTGTCATGCTGACCATATGACCGCAGAAATGTCTTCAAACAATGCTGCTCAATGGCCTTGAAACAGAGATGAGCATTACCCACTACAGTCAGCAACAACTAGTGGAGTAAAATCCAAGGGACTCCTTTACCTTTTTTACTTAGTCCTCATTTACTGACCACAGTAAGGACAACTCAAGTACCACTTTTCAGGTTTTTTTGGGTTTCATTAGCAGAATCGCTAGCAAAATATGATCTTCTGTCACAATTTTTATAGAGAAAAGCAGAATACCTTGACACATGTGTAATGCATTTACTAGACACAATGGGCTGTACTGTACTTTCAAATAAGGATACGTACCAAGATTACATTTTCTGCCTTCATTCTTTACAGAAGATAAGACTGGATATTTGGAGTGCAACTTTAACTTCTCATTATTTTTGATGCTATCTTCTTGTTTAGTTTTCTTTTGTTAGATTTCATTTCCTACCCTGCTTCAGATAGTGATCTATCCCCTGTTGTTAAATCTGTAAATACTCTGCAGATTGCTGGTTGCAGCAATCAGAATATAGTTCATAGCATAAAATACAGTTTAATCCTATTCTATGCAATTGTAAAATTCTGTGGTGAATGGATACTGAGGCTCAAGTCTGCCTTGAAAAAACTGTTTGCCTCAAATCTACATTATGCAGTAAGACACCATTTGGTGTATGATGAGGCCTTTTCCCATTTACATATTTTAAATTAAAATCTCTTTGAAATCAAGGCCAAAATTTTAAATGACTTTACTTTAGATCAAACTTATTTGTATTGGGTTTTCTACTGCTCTAGGGGAAAAAGCGCACAATAATCCAGGCAGACTTAACTGGGAGCTGCTGAGTTACTTTTTATCAGGATTAAAGTCTTGCCAGTTACAGGCAGCAGGTGCCAGCTATCCAGCCAATTAAGATCAAGCTGAGTTGGTTAACCTCTAGTTAGCACTTTTTAGAGAAGAACTGCACTGTAGAAGAAGGCACCTCAGGAAGAGGTTGCTTATTAGGCAATCTTTCCACTCTGTGAGGAGAGGAAAAAAGGGAAAAAAGACAAAAAGTGGGCCAGGAACAGGATAACACATAGGAACTGACTGTAATGGCAAATATGAGGCCGAGAGAGAGGAGAGAGACACTGCAAAGTTCATAAATGCAGACACTGATTGCAAACTTACTTTTTCATCATTATCATAACTTTGAACATTTACTGCCTGAGGCAGTCAATCAGTGAAGTCTATTTGTATTGTACAAAACATGTTTGCTTATACTGGCTGCTTATAAGCTTAACTGACAGTGGACTCTGTGTTCACATAGCCTTGAGATTACTTGTGTTCTATTGTGAGCCAGAAGAAGCTTCATGAGAAATTCTTATTAAGGCTCACTCTATCTGCTATCTCCTTGTTGCTAGTGATAGTTGGTGTGTTTGTAGTCCAAATTTTCCCAAAGATTGTTTTAGCCTGGAACAAGCTGATCTAGACAATTAATTGAAACATGTCTTTATTCAGCCTAGCATCTGCTGTCACAGCATTGAAACACTTTGCTGCCAAATGACAAGTGCAATTGATTACAGATTCTCCATACAGTTTACATATCCCAAATAAGTAAGATTATTAGACAGGTGATCCTCAGGAATAGTCTAATATAGCGTTATATATGACTTAATATCAGAATATTATTTTTTGTTGTTGTTTGGATTATGTCAGGAAGATAATGACAGTCTCACTTTTTAGTACAGCCCCCCACCAATTTCTGGCCTTTATCTGGGAGAAACACCATCTTCAAATTAGGAACAAACATATAGTACAATGAAGCTCAGATCAACCTAGAATGAAAAGGGTACATGATAGTCTGACGGGCTTGTACTAGAAGATTTCCAAAGTCCCTACCAACTCTGTTATTCCATTGCCATATTTCTTCAAGCCCTACTTAACAACTAAAAAGGATTTGAACACTATGTTGGCAAAACTGAAATGAGATATGAATTGGAAAGATATTATTTCCTAACGATTTCACAAGATATTGTTGTTGTTAGTTGCAAAGTCACATCACGACCAGTGGTAAAATCTAAAATTTTTCACCACCGGTTCTGTGGGCAGGGCTTGGTGGGCAGGGCCAACAAGACATCACTCATGTCACTCTCTATCTATCTATCTTCTCTCTCTCTCTCTTTCTCTGTCACACACACACACACACCACTCCTCTGGTCTGAACAGTGGCTGCTGTGGGAGAAGGAAGAAAGTGCTCCGGGAGGGTGGGTGGCCCGGGCCAGAAGTGGTGCATCCCCCGTAATGGGCTGGATGCAGGCAGAGGGACCCGAGGCAGAGGGGAAGGCAAATGGGCAGCAGTTGCCCAAAGGCGGAACAATATGCCAAGCCCAAAAGGTGAGTAAGCCTCACCATGTTCCCCCAAGGCAGCTCTTTGGCTGAGCACAGCAGGTCTCCCTTCCCCATTGCCAGCATCAGCCTTACATCTGCCCGCCCTCCCAGGGCTGCCCATGCACACCCCAGCAGAGCAGCAGTCTCGGCTCCAGCAGCAGCGGTGGGAGAAGGAAGAAATCGAGCAGCCCCTCTCAGTACCGGCAAAATGGTTGCATCTTCCCCAAGGGCTGCCAGGCGAGCAGGAAGCAACTCTCTCCCACGCAAAGGCTGGATTCCCACCATGAGCGACAAGAAAAACTAATCGGTCCTCAAGTGGGATGGGGAGGGTTTCTCTTCCTTCCTCATGAATTAAAAACCCATGTTAGAGCTGCAGAGGAGAAGGAGGAAGAGGGGGGCTTGCTGCACAAAAGCCCCAATTCTTCAGTGGCGGGAAGCAGCGCCGCAGCTGAGCCTCCTTCTCCTGGCCCTGCCATGCTTGCCTGCCTTCCACAGGACCTTCTGCTTGCCTGCCTTCGCAAGTTGGCCACGGAGATGCCGGGAAGGCCACGTGGAAGGCAGAGAAGCATGGCAGGATGGCAGGCCGCGGACTGGTTCTGGGACGTGGCCAGCCAGCGATCACTACCAATATGGCGAACCAGCCCTAGTCTCTGCTACTGGAGCAGTCGATCCAGTCTGATCCAGTAGAATTTCACCCCTGATCACGACCCCATGGACAATGTTCCTCCAGGCCTTCCTGTCTACCATCCTCTGGAGTCCATTTAAGCTCACGCCTACTGCTATATAAGATATAAAATTATCTAAAGGTTTTTTAATTTTATCTATCCCTTTTCTTTTTATGTAAATGTCCAGTGAAGAATCATCTCTATTTTGGAAATATTACAGTGGCATTCTTTTCTCGATCCTTTTGAAAAACTATTTCATTTCTATATGTAACAGTTCTGATGAGGTCGATATAAGAATGCATACACAATTGCTGGTGTTAAGAAAGGAGAATCTCTTCTGTAATTAAAGTCTTAGATAATTACATGATTATTGTGCAGCTACAACACCACTTCTCCAAAATATTTTGCATCAAACCTTAATTTGGTGAAATTAATTATAGTACTTGGTTAACAGTTTCCTACTGATCATGGAAGCAGATCAGCCCATCATCATATAAGCACAATTGCCTCTGTATAGCAATAGAGGTAAAAAATATGTTATTCTTCAAATACATTTTCTTACCACATCTAATCGTGGAGCATCAGGGAACTAACACAGGACTATAAAAGAGGTGATTTGGTTCCAATCTTCAAAAAGAGAAAAAATTGATCCAGGAAACTACAGACGAATTGATCTGGAAAAATCCTGGAAAAGATAATCAAGTAGCAGATTTGTACCTAGAAACAAGCAAAGCTATCACAGGAAGCCAACATGGGCTTGTTAAAAACAGATCATGCCAGACAAATCTGATTGCTTTCTTTGACAAAGTGATTAAATTAGTGGATCAGAAAAAAAATGCTCTGGACATAGTTTAAAAAGGCATTTAACAAAGCCCATTTCTTGGTAAGATAGAAAAATGTGAAATAGTATCAAATAGACAGTATTTCAGATTGGATGGATTTGAAATTCATTGTCCAACCAGACTCAATATGTACTTCTTAATAGAACTACATTGAAATGGAGGAAAGTATGCAATGTGATATTTTAAGTTCTGTCTTAGGCCCAGTAGTCTTCAATATTTTCATAAATGAATTACATGAAGGCGTAAAAAGAGAAGACAAATTTTCAAACAATACCAAGCTGGGGGAATAGTCAACATTTTAGAAGACAGACTCAAAATAAAAAAGGATCTTGACAAATTTGAACAATGGGCCCTAGCCAACAAGATGGTATTGAAAGGTGAGAAAAATAAAGTTTTATACTTAGGAAAGAAAACCCAAATGCACTGATATAGAATAGGTGGCACCTGACTTATCAGTAGTAACAGTGAGAGGACTTTAGGTGTCCTAGTGGGAGACCACTTAAGTATGAGCCAACAATATGCTGCAGCTATCTAAAAAGCTAATGCGCTCTCAGGGTGCATCAACAGAGGGTTGGAATCAATATCATGTGAAGTGATAATACCACTTTATATTGCACTGGTAAGACTACATTTGGAATACTGCATCCAGGTTTGGTCATCACTTGGGCATCATGATATAAAAAGATGCTGAGACTCTAGAAAGAACACAGAGAAGATCAACAAAAATGATAATGAATCTGGATATTAAATGGGATCTAGATGTGTCTAGTCCATCAGAGAAGGTTAAGAATGATATGTCTTCCAATACTTTTCACAGAGAAGTGGGGGTTGACACATTCTCTAAAGCACCTGAGAGCAGGACAAGAAGTACTGGTTGGGAGATCATTGAAGAGGTATCCAACCTAGAACTAAGAAAAAAAAATTCCTGACAGAATAATTAATCAGTGAATGGCTTGCCTCCAGAACTTGTGGATGCTCTACTACTGGAGAGTTTCAAGAAAAGTTTGAATGACCATATGTACAGAATGATATAAAGTCTTCTATGTATGATGTATATCCAGCCCCCAGATGTATAATATATCAGGGGATTGGACTAAAAGACCTCCAATGTCCCTTACAACCATGTTAGTCTATCTTCTAAGATAATAGAAGTCCTGACTCTTATATAGGATTGCAGCAGTATCTGAATTTATCATTAGTAATCATTCTAAAATCCATTTGTTTTCATTTTATCCTCTATTTGATCTTCTTAGCATAGTTTGCAGCTATAGACACGTTAAATTCATAAACCAAGTAGGCGTGAATATAGGGAAGGAGATATGCCACATTAATATTATGTTACATACTCTTTGTATGCAATTTGATTTCAAATTTCAAATTCAAAATACATCTCTTTCCACCTGGTTCCTATTGTGCCCACTATGACAATATTCTGTTTGAGACATCTATGTTTTTAGATTTTTCCTTTGGACCTTTTGACTCTTTACCAGTTCTGTTGCATTCATCTGACCTGCTTATAGTGTTCATGTCGCATTCAAGGCAATATACTTAACAGCTGCCGTTTGCTGCCAAGTTTTTATCTTTATAGCAAGTACGGGTTAAACTGCCATATAACTGGCAAATGAAGTTGTAAGATACAGCCCAAAGATATAAGCATTCACATTAACAAAAAAACATAGACCCCAAAAATAATTCTCACATATCTTCTACAGTTTCTAAGATCTAAATTTTTAGAAAGGGCCATGAGCTCAAAGTTCAGAGAAAGTTGTAAAGTGCAAATTCCAAAGATGTCCCTCGCTCTTTCTTAAGCCCTTTGGCTGATTAAAGACAGGTGCTAATTTTTTATAAACATTTTATACAACTTTTTGTCCTACATTTTTGCAAGTTTTATTTGTTCTGCACAGAAATTGTTGGTGTCCTTTTTGATTTTTGTGAATGTAAATTCCTTCATTCAGGCCAGCTATATTGATTATAAATGCAATATTGCAAAGGAGGAATTATTATAAATTCTAGGAAGTTGTTGAATTATTAAAGGATCTATCTATCTATCTTTCTATTTATCCAGCCAGCCAGCCAGCCTGCTATCTATCTAGCTATCATCTAGCTATCTAGCTATCTAAACTTGCAGCAGTTAGCTACTCCCCAATATCTCCAGGGCACAGCAGCACTGGACTTTTTTTTTTTTTGTACAGAGGCCTGACCAATACAGTGCCAAATGAGTCTTAGTTTTCCTAAAGAGGCTGCCTCACGGAACCCTTGTGTTGTTCTGCATGTAGGTACTACTGTCACTAGCCTGTAGGGGCTATGTTTTTTAAGGAGGTGCCATTTTTTTATGGAGTTTGTGGACTGAATTTCACCAAATCCTTGGATGGCTGAGTGGGGAGTAGACCAGGCCTACAAGTGGTAACAGACTGTCTGTCTCTCTGTCTGTCTGTCTGTCTAGCTATCCAGCTATCCAGCTAGCTATCTAGCTTGCTGTCTAGCTAGCTGCCTGCCTGCCTGTCTGCCTGCCTATCTATCTGAATTGCCTTGTGAACAATTTTAAAAAGTATTTTTGTTTTCTTGAAAAAGTTTCATTGAGAAGATATACAATGCTAAGATATTTACAGGCACATTCTTGGTTCCCCTAAATATAAAGTATAATTGATTTCAGATTAAATATAGCTGGTATCAAATATATATATATATGTAGTATGTATGAGTCAAGAAATATAAAGTGAAGGGGAAACTGCCCTCCTATTTTATTAAATATTCTAAGAAATATATTAAGTTCCATTTTGAGATATAATTTCAAGTCTGGCATACTGATCTCTTAATGTAGATTCATTATATCTTCTTGCTGATTGCAAGCCCCGTGGTATGGAATCTTTGTTGTTCAGATAATGTATTTCTGAAGGAACAAATTTATGGTAGCTGCAGAACTTTGATAAGGATATACATGTTTAAAATAATGTAATGGGTTGTAACAAAAGTGTCCATCCTGAGGCTATTCTTGGAAACTGATAGCACATTTCTACAGTCATAAAATGGTGAATGCTATGACAACATTTATGGTTAAGGAAGACTTGCTAATATAGAGTTCTTGTAAAAAAAAAAATTAATCTCTACTACAATGTCTTCCTATTTTAGATTGTTGGCAAATGATCTATTTCACGGGGGAGTGGGGAATACAAGATAGAGATTTCTCTTTTGGGAAGAGTCTTGAAAGCCCATTTCAAAAATCTGTTGCAATAATAAATTAGAGGCTTAAAAAAGTCAATCAACATCTTAAAGAATTATTTTAACCATCAATTTCCTCCTTACTTTGGTCAATTGGATTATTTTTACTTTCTTAGGCAGCATAAATAAAGTTGTATGCAACTATAAACACAAGTATTGGACATGTATAGATGGCTGTGTAAATGTGGTCTATAATTTTATTTATAAGGCAAGAATCTGCAGTTGTAAACATTGGGTCCATCTTATGAATTAATGAGGACAGACAAGTTCTACACCTGAAATTATGGGAGCAGATGATACAGGTAGTCCTTGGTTAAGGATTATTTTGTTTAGCAACCATTTGAAACAGCACAAAGCAAAAGTAGCTTTCCAGCCAGTGTTCAAACTTATGATCATTGTAGCATCTCTATAGTCACATGATTGTGATTCAGGCACCAATGCATATTTGTAATCATCACAGCAATCTGCAATCACATGATTGCCTTTTGCAAGCTTCCCAGCTGGATTCTGACAGCAAAATCAATGGAGAAGCTGGCAGTAAGTCACAATTGATGTAAATCTGGTGCAGTCATGCAATTTTGCATTTAAATGACCATATCATTTAGTGACTGAGTTGCTAGTTCCAATTGCAGTCATAAGATGAGAACTGCCAGTATTTTAAGTGCTTAGAATATATTTAACTATGGCCTCAAGTCCTAAAATGACAATTGTGTGACTTTGAGACCCAAAGAGGTCTCTTTCTATTCCAAGTGAAATATTCCAAGAAATCTCTTAAAGATTTAACACACAAGTCATTCCCATTACCTGCATTGTAAGGAAGAAAGCTTCAACTTTTAACTGCTGAATTATTCCAAATAGTTCTTCTCCATATCATAAGGAAGGCTTATGGTGGGGCTTCCAGAAGAAGAAATTGTATCTGCATCAAAGAATGAAGATTCAATGGATAGAATGTCTCTTTTAATCCTTCTCTAAACAAGCCCTATACAAATGGTCCATATGTTTGCATCTTGTTAGGACAGTGGTTCTCAACCTGTGGGTTGGGACCCCTTTGGGGGGTCAAACGACCCTTTCACAGGGGTCGCCTAAGACCATCGGAAAACACATATTTCCGATAGTCTTAGGAACCGAAACACCACTCCTCTATCCGTCTCCAGGCGAGTCTAATAGGTCCTATTTCCAAGTAGGCGCCGTAGACTCTGATTTT
>JANHFM010008476.1:0-13706 GCA_032468115.1 Grayia smithii
ATGGATGGATGGATGGATGGATGGAAGGATGGATGGATGGATGGATGGATGGATGGATGGATGGATGGATGGATGGAAGGAAGGAAGGATGGATGGATGGATGGATGTGTATGGATATGCTTCAACAACAGTTCCATGTTTTCATTTATTTATTTATTTTGAAATGTGTGTGTCAATCCTGAAGTTGTCTAAACTGTGACCATTTTCTTTTTTGTAGTTTCTAGGGAGGTTTCTTTTCTCACTGCTTCAGGGCTGACACAACCTGGAGTGATGGGGCCAGTGAGGAAGGTGTAGAGATTAGCTGGGGTGTTGTAGCCTAAATAAAAATTTTTCCCCTGGGAATCAAGGACGTTTGTGCAGGTGTCTGCAGGGAGGAGACTAAGGTCATCTTGAAACTGGACTGTATGCTGATTGGACCATGTGACTGAGACTCTGGGGGAAAGTGATGAAGGTTTACTTTTAATTGGGGGGAAAACCGACACCAACTCAGTGTTCAACCTGGTTTTCCATCAGGAATATGACAATTTGATATGTCCTAATAAAATACTCTTTGATGAACTTGCCTGCTTTGGAGTTCTTATTGAATGGGATGTATTACTTGGAACCTTGACAGTGTGCAGCATAGCTAACAGGTACTGAAGGGTACACATTGTCATTATGTAAAACCAAAAGATATCTACAAAACAATATGTGAAAGATTAAATTACATATTATTTTCATGATTAGCAGCCAAAAATCTACAAGATGCACCCAAAAGCATTCAAGAAAAAAATCTTTATTATCCAGTGAATCCAGTTTACACAAGTATATTGACATGAGGGTTTTAACTTGTTTACATTGCAGCAAAACCACTGGAATTTACTGTTAGAAACAGCTTTATAAAAACTTTATTAGCTTCAAGTTTATTTGGGGGCACAAATGAAACAGATGACTTTTATCTCTAAACTTCTTTAACTGCTTGGAACGTTGGCATACTAATCTCTTATATGAAATTTTGTCAAAGGCTTTGCTTCCCAGTGCTATCATCCTGAGTGATGAAGCTGGTAAATAGGAGGAAATGTGCTATACTGGATTTCTGTCTGGCTAAATTTTGTTCACCCAAACTTCTTCGTGTTTTCATTTATTTGTTTTATTCTGTCACAGCTATTTTATCACTTTCATCATTCTATCATTACTTTTTATTGCTTTCTTAGGGAATCCTGATATAAATAGGATTTAATAGAATACTTTAATTGGATCTTTTATCATCTTACTTGTTAGCCACCTTGACAGTTTCGTACTGAAAGGAAGGTTATCTATCTTAAAATCAGTCTATCAATCAATTGAACTTAAAAAAAAAGATTTGCATTAAAAAGATTAAGACTGGGAAACATGATCAAATGTGAGTCTGACATTGTTATGTCAGTCATGTACCATATACACAGCAGGTTCAGAAACTGGTAAGGTAAAAAGCTGAGCAATATTGGATGGAAAAGCTTTCTCATAAAAGCATCTTTATCAAGATTGCCGTGAGTTGTGGAGTTCAAAATTTCTCAAGCAGCACAGTTAAAGGACAGAGATATTGCTAATAATATTTCTGTGTCTTTCAAGCTAGAGCTTTTCAATACCAGATAGCTTTTTGATGTACTTTCATTGAATATTGGTATGAGAACCTTCACCTGGTCTGGAAAGATTATATAACAAAAAGTAAATATAACATAGAAGTAATATCTTTATCAAAGATAGAGTTTGCCCACACATTTTCAAATACTGTTATAGATCTTAATAGAATGTCTCTGTTCTCTGAAATGAAATGTCTTACCATAAAAATATCATGACAAAAATGGTTTTGTCTGTTATTAATCTATGGAGTGCAGGCAGTTGGCTTTTTTTTTAATAAAATAAAAGAAATGCAGCAAAGCCTCACCTGTTATGGATGTGAAGTTTATTTCTAAGACTCATTTTTTAATTGATTGGTTCCAATCCTGATGACTTCCATTGTTCACCCAAAGATAGGTTAACAAGGATGGCAAGAACCAAAATGGGGTGAAAGACTTACAGCTTTTTTTTTAAAAAAAGTTTGTATTAAATTAAGAATGTTTACAGAAAGTCATAGCCACCTGTAACTTTAATAAAAAGATTTTTCTATTTTGGCTGTCAGAATCAATTACATTATGTAGCCAAAACATCTTTTCTCTTTTTTGTTTATTTATTTAGTATTTACATGGCCACCCATTTAACAGCATGAATTGACCCCACCATGAGGCTCAAATTTGCTCAAGAGAAACTGTCAAAGTCAAATGTGAGCTATACTGTATCATCTCATACTAATTAGCAGGAATTTACAGGGGCTTATCATATACCTTAAAGCATGGGTGTCAAACTCATTTTTTCCATGGCCCGGATCAGCATTCTATCTGTCCTCTGTGGGCCAGTGGTGGGGGGGGGGGGAGGGGGAGGAAGGAGTATAGTTTTAATATATTTGCTATTCTTTTTTTCTAAACTGGCAGAATTAAGCTCTTACAATTTTGTAACTGCCTTGAAACCTGCCAGCTTATGCTAAAATTTTATGATCTGGTAAAATGGGGGATTAAAGTCATAGAATCATAAAATGTAAGGATTGGGTGGTATTATTGAGATCATATACTTCGATTGACAGAGCAGAAATCAGCTAAGCTTCCCCAACAGGGTCTATGACAATTTCCCACGGCCAATTCATCATGGATAACGCACCACAACCAACTTGCCATGGCCAACTCACTGCACGACAACTTGCCATGGCCATCTTGCCCCAGGATAACTCGCTGTGGTACAAGAGTTACACTAATATCAAAGAAATGGTAGAATAGAATCATTACAGAAAAGTTGCAAAAGGAGGGACAGAATGAAATGTGAATGGCAAAAATTGAAATAGATCTGTTTCATTGTCAAATTGCTGTTACCTTTAGAAGTTTTCTTTTATTCTGTTGGAAGTTAGAAAAGTCTGGCTGATTCAGCAGGCCTGGAGGCTAATATGGTATGGGCTTGATCCAGATTAGCAGCAACAATTGGTTACGAATTTAAGTATTTCCTGGTGTAATTAAATGTTATTTGTTTTTAATGTTGCTACTATTTTATTTTCATTTTTTCTTGGCTTTGTATTACAATGGTGGTTTTTTATTATTTTAATCCTGTTTATGCATGATGTGAACAGAGCCACTGAAAAATGGATATAATTTGAGCAACATAATAAACAAGCATGACAAATAAGCTAAAGTCAAAGCTGGCCACTACTACAGCCCTCCGGTTTAACAAGTCCTTCAGTTTATAAAGAAAATAGTAACTTCTTGAATTAGACATACATGAAAAGTGCTTGTGGAGGGACAATGACAAGAAGGTCTGGAAGATAGAAGAAAGCTATATGGAGCCATGGACAGACATAACATGATACCCCAATAAAGACAGATTTCCACAAGCTGAGGAAGAGCACATTACACAGTCTACAAAAAGAAGCAGTCCTGCCACTTCCTTGATGGATTGTGTTGATTTTGTCTGAGAAGGGTTGAAATAACAATCTGTTGGACCAGAGAGTTTGTAAAGAAAAATGCAGCACAAAGACTTACAAAACTCTTTAAGTCTATTGACAAATATCCTTTTATATTTATCTATATGGGAATAAATGGCACAACCAAACAGTTTTGAAGACATTGTAATGTATTATAAAACATTGGAGCAGGTTGGTGAAGAAGATAGTGACAATGGGGTTGTTTTGCCACCTTTTACAATTGAAGGATGTGGCTCAAGAAGAGACAAACAGTTGCAGAAGTGAATGCATGTGATGCAAAAATGAATACTTCAATGTGAGTTCAGTGACTCAATGTATCACTCGTTCTAATGATATCAGCAGCATAGCATAAATCCATCCCTTTTGGTTCCCAAATTATGGAACAATTGTTATCTCTGCTGTATGTCATACTATAAAAATAATGTTAAATATCATTACGTATTAAACATTTCAAGTCAGAATACACTACTGTAAACAGGATAAAAGGTTGGATTCAGTAGGGATTTTCTAATGCCCTACCTACATCTTTGTACAGTAAACATTTTTTTTTAATGTAGTGAGTGAATAATCTTTCAACATGAGCTATATTGGGATATTTATGAGTTATAGATAGGATTTTCCTTGATTTCTTTTTATTCCTGACAAGCTAGTTCATTTAGCCTTTGTTTCTGTGAACTGCTTTCTTGGAATACAAAATCAGACTTGGAACTCTCCCCTGGGTGCTGATGTGCACTAATCTATGAACAGTATTTGAAAATTGGGGACTCTGTTTCAGAATAAAGAATTAGATGAAATAACGTTCAGACATTTCCTGCCTTGTCATTTGCCAACATGAAGTTTCCAAGGCACTCAACATACCAAATCTTGAAAGCATGCAGCTGAAACAAATAATTTATATGGGCCTTATGAAGGCTGAATATCAAGGGGATAATTAGATTGCAAAACCAAGTAATTCCTTTTTTTTTTGCATAAATGGTAATTCATTTTTGTCAGTCTTAAGCTATGGCATTTGAGACTTATCATCTATCTACTGTGTCTGTCTGACTGTCTGTCTCTCTATCTGTCTGTCTGTCCATCCATCTGTCTATGGCTGTCTATGGGCAGCCATATAAATGGGATATATCATCCATTTATATGGCTGCCCATCTCATGAAAAGTGACTCTAGGCAGTGCAAAATAAAATTATAAAATAATAAGCATTTAAAACATTTTTTTTTTTAAATCATGATATGCTATGTTTGTTTTCCCAAACAAACTGTCCTTTCCTCGCATAAATACTTGGAAGAGAATAACTGGATGTATTAAAGGATATATTAAATGAAATTTAATGCATATTTTAAATCAATTTATGCTGGTCTATGGCCATACTAAAGATTTGATTTCATTTGATTACAATACAGTAAATGGACACTGTACATTCCAAATTTTATTTTATCCAGGTCTGTTAGGAACAGTGTCTACTGATCAGGCTACTTTTGTCCAAATGATAAAAGCAGCATCACATTATTACATGGAAAGCTGCGGTCCTTTTGTACATGCATGCAAAGTTGTGATGTACATATAAAATTATCATTGCTTGCATTATGGTGCCTGAAGCTGCATTTATCAGCCTGATTGCTCTTCTCCTTTCCCACAGATGCCTGTAAGTATTATGCCAACTAGTAGTGTACATGGAGAACCCCTTCAAACACATAATAAATTCAATGTATTCTTTAATACTTGATCATTCAGTGAGCAAGATGCTTGTTGATATTTATACAGAACATGCTTCCTTCTGCTAAACAAATGGAACATGAAACATTTCAATAGGATCATGTGATCTGAACTATAAACATCTGGAAAAGAGTGGTTGATCTGATTTTTACAGCTCAGATCTGATTAGATCTATGTACTGATGGTGAACCTATGGCACACATGCCAGAAGTGGCATGCAGTGCCCTCTCTCATGACACACGAGCTGTCAACCCAGTTTAGCTCTGGCGCACATGCATGCACACCTCCCGCCAGCCAGCTGGTCTTCAGGTCTCTGCTGCACATATGTAAGGGGGCAGGATGCATAAGGAGGACAGTGTGTGCATTGCATTTTGGGGTTTGGACACATGCTTTGGGCACTCGGTCCAGAAAATGTTAGCCATCATTGATCTATGTGCTATACAATTTTATATCGACATGATAGTTTTGCATTGGAGTTATTATACTTTACACAGAAGAAAGAGTTGTGACTAAGATAGTTCCCTGTTTCTTCCAAAATAAGACATCCCCTGATAATAAGTCAATCGGGCTTTTGCGTGCATGACAATAAGGCCAAGGGCTTATTTCAAGGTTCAAAAAATATAAGACAGGGTCTTATTTTCGGGAAAACATGGTTGGTATAAACTGAAACTTTTCTAAATGGCTGAGAGAGTGTGGTTATGATTAAACTGCTATTTAACAGATATATTTTACCATAATTACAACTACCTGATAATCTTTGATGCAAAAATATTAACACTTTTAAAAATAGAAAATGAACATATATTGTTATCAATAGACTCAACTATTACAAGCAAAGCAGGTCAGTACATTTATATAATATGTAGCAAATTATACCTGTAATTAAGTTTGTAAACAAAGTTTGAGCTATAAATAACCATTTAATCACTCAGCATGACTTAAAAAAGTAAAAAACAAACAAACAGAAATAGAGCAAGGTCTCAATTATAGGTCTGGACAGATTCTACTCATTCAAAGATATAAAAGTGAAAAACAACAGTTGTGAAAGGAGTTACAACAAATTTCATCACAATTTGACCTTCGGATATGGCATTGGCACAACTTTTTAGGCACAGAAAAATGCTCTTAGAAATAAACAATATCAATTTCTTAATGGCACAAATGTAGATCCTTGTAAAATTATATTGAAGATTAAATTAATGCAAATTAAACTGTGTTATATATGTGTTTGAGCTGGGCAGTGTGGGATTCTACCGGTTTGGACCAGTTCGGGAGAACTGGTAGCTCTGATGATCAGCTGGGCCCACCTGCCAGCCCATGCTATTTTCCTACCTTTATCTCCTTAGCTACGCAGATCAGCTGTGTTACTCCTCCAAAGAAACCCGGAAGTGAAGATTTGTTCAAACTGCGCATGCGCGTGCGCGAAGCGTACGATCACTGAACTGGTTGTTAAGCCAGGAGGATACCACCACCACACACATGTACACACACACACACACACACACACACACACCACCTCAAACTATAGGAGTACTGTAATGTGGGGAAAGTAAATTCCACCCAGTTCTGAAATATAGGAGAAGAAATATACTTGCTTTACTTGAGTAAAAAAACATTTTTTTTCAATGGTTGTGATTTTTGAAGGAGCAAGTTATTGACCAACAGAGTCACAATGTTTTCATGTGATAGGCCTCATTGCCAACAATTTATGGTTCAAAGTGTTGACAGTGTTAACCGGGGTTAGGAAATAGTTGTTTATTTCTTTCAAACAAACGTTTACTCTTTTAAACGCCAGACATCCTTTTAATTCCAAGTATCTTAAATGTCACTAAAAGAAGGGAAGAAATGAAAGAAGACAAGCAATCTTAGTGCAGTTATAAAAAATGCATCCTGAATGATGCATCCAAACATTAACTTGACAAATTAAGATACTATTTAATCATTATTGTATGACACTTCTTCAGCAATAACATAAAATCAAGATAAAGAACCTTCCAATTTTGGAAGAGTTTTCTTCTGTGAAAGAAAGTTTTTCTAATTCAAGCATTCTAGTTTTCTCTTGTTCTAGTTTATTTAGAATTCCCACAGATTTTTGTGAGGGGGGAATTTTAAAGATCACTTTAATGTTGGTGTACTGTTTCTTCAGTTAGTCATCACTGAATTGCTTCATAACATCACTTTTGTTCGTGCTTCTGAACTGAAAAGGAATATTGGAAAGAGTCCCTTCATCACATTTTCTCTTGGGGTTGTATTCAAGAATAAAAGCTGCATATTGAAGATAGCATTATAAAATAAAAGCCAGGACTCTTGGCTATGCTTCTTAATTAAGATAACTACCATAACTCTGAATACAATCACAATGATTTCTCAAAATTTTCTTCTCAAATAGAAATTTATTTTCTAATAAGTTTAATAAGACTAGTTGGAGGAATATTGCAGAATAAGTTTTAGTTCAGCATTAGTATGGCAATATTTAAAACTTTATTAATGGAAAAACAATCAGATCTATACACCACAAAATTATATATCAATATAGTGAAGTTCAATTCCAAGCTGCTCCCTCACATTTATTTAAGAATGTTGTATTAATTATATATTAACGTTTTTGACCAGGCCAAAGTATTGAGGATAGAACGATCTTTGGTAAATTACTAAATTCACAAAATTTAGTAATTTGTTGGCAATTTTGGTCTATCAACTGATCTTTTGAGCAGAGTGACCAATATATATTCTGTACCTTAGAATAATTTGTAAAAAAAACTAAAAGTAATTTGAAAAAGTTTGTCAGTAAAATAGCTTAACTAATGAAATAGTCATGATAATCTAGGAACGAGACTAAATGTTTTATTTGGTTGTTACAGAAATAAAAACCAAATTTGTTATAAAAAAAATTTATATGATTTTTTTTTTAATTTGGAGCTTGGGAGCTCAAATTTTTTTTAATTTGGAGCTTGGGAGCTCAATTTTTTTTTAATTTGGAGCTTGGGAGCTAACAATTACATTATTTTGTAGAACACATCTCTATTGAGACCTAAATTAAGTAGAACTGAATGCTTATCAGAGAACAGAGGATAGTTTAGACACAGAGGATAGATTAACACAGTTAATCATGCTTTCTTAATCAGCAGATTATGCAATGTCAAAGCATATCATTCAATATTAGAATAAAGTAGGGCTTCTAGGATTAATTCAAAACCTTGAGTTCCATGTAATCCATGTCTGTTTATACGACCCAGTAAGAATTAGTAGAAAAATGTATTAATTTTGAATGTTTGCTGGAAAAGTGAAAATTGAAAAAGTGAAAAAAAAGAGTGTAATTTTGTGCCCTGTGATCTTTTCTCTCCAGGAAGCAAACTGACATAGCAGCAAAATCTGTTCCAGTTCTCCTGTAATCTGCTTCCTGATGTTGTTGTTATGTTATTTGATTTGTTAGTACAGATAGTCCTTGTTTAGCGACTGCCTTATTTAGTGACTACTTGCGGTTACAAGCGATTAACAAGTAACTTTACAATCAGTTCTTGAATTTTCACCCATCTGTGACAGATCATTTATAACAGATCTGTAAAGCAAATGAAAACCGAAGTAAGATCATGAGCACAGTTTTGGTTTCATTTAATGACCAAGTTTCTGATTCCAGTTATGGTCACAAAATAAGGTCACACCATATATTCTCATATATTATGCAACGGCCTGGACATAATGACAATGGTGACAATCTGGTATTTGAAAACAACAATTACAATAAAGAATAAAAACTAGGATTTTACAATCCTGCATCAGTGGTGGGTTGCTCCCGGTTCGGCCTGGTTCTGTAGAATAGGTAGCAGTGACGCTGTGATGTCACTGAACCGGTTCTAACAGTCCCGGACCGAAGCCCCCCCGTGCACCCATACTTATCTGTCCCTGCACGCAGAGCGTGGAGCGCACTTGCGTGCATGTGCAGGAAGCTTTTTTTGAGCTTTTTTTGCTTAAAAAAGCTTCTGCACATGTGCAGGAGTGCCCGTTTGGCACACAGCAAAGTGCAAACGCATGCCAAACACACGCTCCGGGCGCTCCGACCACGTGCAAAGCGCGTGCACCTATAGAACTGGTAGCAAAGGTAAGTAGAACCTACCCCTGTCCTGCATGCTTTGTAATATGTATTCTCAAGCTATTGATATAGTTGCTGATTATTCTGACACCAAATAGCAGTGAGGGCCAGTCTGGTGTAGTGGCTAGAAACCATGAATGCTAGGCCTGTTTAGGCATGAAGGCAGCTAGATGACCTTGGGTTAGACCAGAGGGTGGTATTCACTTTCCTTTGCTGCCAGTTTGCAAATGTGAGCCTGCATGCACATGCACAGGGCCTTCTGCACATGCGTAGAGCATAAAAAATGGGACATGATTACATCTGGATGGGTAGGCGGAGCCTTCCACATTTGCCGCTACTGGTTCGCTCAATCCGGATATAACTGACTGAATGCCATACTGGGTCAGACCCTCTCTCCCACCTGTGAGAAGGAGGCAATGGCGATCCACTTCTGAAAAATCTTGCGAAGAAAATGCAAGGATTTGTGTACATTCTCTCCAGGGGTCAACGCTGACTCAAAGGCATACAAAATATAATTCCTATGACATACTTCTCTTCTCTGCATGAGGTATAACCCACACTTACTGAGATAGGCAGCAGAACATTTACATTGATTTTTCATAATAGCTATGGATTGGTCTGTCTAATTTCAAGATTATATTTACATTTGTGTTTGCACCGGCACTACTGCAGAGCGACAGCAACAGAATATAACTCTTCCAAGATAAAGTTATTGAAGGACAAACCACTGAAACTATTAACTTTGCTCTCTATTTCTTTTAATAAATTCACGCATACACACTCACAATTACATTATCACAGTGATGAAAGGACTATTTAAATCATAAACAAGCAAAAT
Source organism: Grayia smithii (assembly GCA_032468115.1). Taxonomy (NCBI): domain Eukaryota; kingdom Metazoa; phylum Chordata; class Lepidosauria; order Squamata; family Grayiidae; genus Grayia; species Grayia smithii. Next base: position 10,165 of record JANHFM010008476.1, read on the forward strand.
ATTTTCTCCGCAATGAACTTTTTTGACATCATTTATTGTCACTATTGGGATTATACAACATATTTGTTCTTACTTTTTCTGTTTTGGTGTGTTGTTTTAATGGTTTCTTACTGCTTTTATAAATTGCATCTTTATTTTTATTATTGCAATGTATGCTTCTATTGGTGCCTCAAATAGATTAAAAAGAATCAGAAGTGCTGGGATGAGTTTCACCTTTACAAGATTGTTCCATCTAATCTTCAAAAGCATTCAAAATGTCTTAAAATGATGATTGCAGCAAGCATCAATTTCTGTATATTCAAAGAAATTTCATGACTTTGAGCCTTGCTGGCATGGAGTGCTTTGAAGATTAGATATGACCAACATGACTTAAGAGGGTCAGGACTCACCCCTACTGCTTCTTTATGACTTATAATCTTGTTCATAAAGCTCAAGCAGCGCTTCTATTGTACATTCTTCTTGTTTCTTTTAGTAGCTTTATTTCAGGATCATAAGGTACTCCTGTTGAAAGATTTGTACGGGTTGTCAATTAATTACTGGGCACAATTATACATTTTGATCTTAAATGTCCCAAAAAGACCCAGTATTTTTTGTCGAGGATAAGATTTCTAGAAGATATATTTTGACACTACCTATAATGACTCATTTATTCGATATTCAGAAATGGCCTCCTTCTGAATTTTCCCTAAATGAGACAATGTATTTTGTTAGAAGTTATCTTTAGCCGTTCTTCACTCCATATTTAGAACAAGAGGTAAAGACACATTTCTTCAATTAGCCTTTAAATACCAATGCCCTTACCCTTAGGTAAGAAATTACCTTTAAGTTTTTAATGTAATTTCTCTTTTTGTTTTTAATTTTAATTTGTTTGTAATTTTAATTTGTTTGTAATTTTTGTTTTAAAATTCATTTGTGGTTAAGATTTTAAAATTACTAGCTAATATGACTGTTCTATGAATGGAAAAGTAGGATGCTTAATGAATAATCTAATTATATCAATAATTCTTCCTATTCTGCCCTAAATTTCCACAAATGAGAACCAACTCTAGTGAGCACTGCTAGTTCACTGAAATAATAGGAGATGCACTTCTGTTTGTTTCAATGAGGCATATAGTTTATGCCTTCAAGCGCTAGTTCTTTAGAAATATTAAAAAAAAAAGATGGCAGGTTTCAAAGCAGCTGAGATAGCAAAGGAAGATGAAAGCTTGAGAGCACATCTTTGAAATGAAGTGATATTGGCTTGGGGTGTTATGTGCAAACAGCTTAATACAGTGATCTCAATCATCTTTTCCTTTGCAATCTCAGTGAAAATAACTTGATAAATTGATGTATTACAATATTTTACACACCATTTTCCAGGTCAACTTGTAAAGAAAACCCTTGAACAGAAGTACATACATAGCAAAGACAGGGGGGACAAGAGAGAAGAGGGAGGCGGGAACTGCTCTTTGAAGTTATCGGTGATGCTTTTCTAAAAATGAAATCTGCTGACAGCCTCAGCACTCACATATTCTACTTGCCTTTGTGACAGACACTGCAATAAATTAATATTAAAAAAGAAAATATGCTTTTCAGAGATTCTAATACTATTTTTAATGGTCTGGAAACAAAAGGCACTGAAGCATTTGAATTAAACAACCAACCTTTCCACGTTTCTTCTGGAATAAATTTTGAACAAAATGCTGTAATTGATGCTAGCATTAGATGTTGCATGGAAGATTTCGACCACAACTTATAGCAAGGGAAAGAAATAAAATGGTCTTTGAAATCATGATCTGAGCACCCGTACATAATAAACATTAACTTCTCCCCTAGGTTTTCTTTTTGTTTGTTAGGTGATTAAACTATTCGGAATATCACATGTAGAAGACTCTCAAAAGTCCAGTTAAGGATTGATATATTATGTAGTTAATTATTGTAATGTGATTCTTTTGAAATCAAAATAGTATGCACCTCAGGTAGACTAATGTATTGAATGTTTCAATGAAACATACTGGTATTATTAGAGAAGATGATAATACATAAAATGTCTTGGTAGATATTCTTCCTTCTTAAATGTATTGCTTTTTCTTTTGGTACTATATTGTCTATGATAGTCATTTACACCTACAGTAGATATAAATATGCACATACTGAACAGAAATTACATCTAATGACACATAACACAATGCTCTAAATTAAATAATGATGATGCTTTAGATCTTATGCAGGGCTCTAGATTAAAATATGAGTAGATAATGTCACTATTACGAAAGCTAGTGATGCCCTGTGATAAAGTCTGAATCTGAAACCATACACCTCTATTTGTAAACATCAATGAGAAGCTTCCACAATACCAAAGCCTACCCACTGATATTACTTTAAAACAGACACACATATATGTAGCATTGGTATCTATACTGAAGAAATGGAATGGGAGATTTGTTATTAGAATTGTCCCTACAATTCTAGACAGAATTCATGCTACTATTCTTCTTTAACTTTCTAGTGATGAAAAGACAAAATGGGCAAAAAAAGGCAATAGGGAAAAACCTATTTGGGACAAGTGAGGAAGACTTTGGACCAGTGGTGAAATCCAAATTTTTTTACTACTGGTTCTGTGGGGTGGCTTGGCAGACGTGATGTGGCTTGGCAGGTGTGGTGTGGCTTGGTGGGTTTGCATTGGTGGGCATGGCAGGGGAAGGATACTGCAAAATCTCCATTCCCACCCCACTCTGGGGCCATCCAGAGATAGTATTTGCCAGTTCTCCACAGTACTCAAAATTTCCACTGCCAGTTTTCTGAACTGCTTAAAATTTCCACTACTGGTTCTCCAGAACCTGTCAGAACCTACTGGATTTCACCCCTGCTTTGGACTCAATAACATACAATACAATATAGGAGATAAAATATTAAATTAAGATAAAACCATAATAAGATCACCATAATATAGAGCCATAGGAGTTGTAATGGCATAGATGTTATAAATCAATATCTAAGGAAGCTAACTATCTAAGTGCTTGTGAAGTGGCTGCAATCATTCCACATGCTTTGAAAATTCCTGAGGAGTCATTCTTGAATTATACGTATTATAGTTTGTTCCAGTGCACAAGTCACATTGCGGGCTTTCGGCCATTCCCATTTAAAGAGCTTTGCCTTAGTTCTGGCATGACCTGTCCTGATTCCATTCAGGGGGCTCCATATTGGGGGGGGGGCATCTCCTGAAAACGATTTTGTTGGATCTGTGTTATCTATTTGGTTGTGGTTATTAAAAATTGCCCATCTTAATCACCATTCTTCATCCAGATTGCAAGACTATAATATGCTATCCCAAACTGGTTTTGTAGACTTAAGCATGGGGAGAAGTAGAAAGTCTAATATGTATTGGTAGATCTCTAAGAGTGAATGGCATGTTTATCTTATTCCATTCTCAAACTGTTGCTGTCATCTGAGATCAGGAGGTACAGTATTAAAAAGGAAAAGCCTCAGGGGTGAAATGCTACCGGATCGCACCGGATCGCGCGATCCGGTAGCGATTCTGCCGATTGGTTCGGCGATCCGGT
>JANHFM010008476.1:13806-29724 GCA_032468115.1 Grayia smithii
GGGTGGGTGGGTGGGAGAGAGAGAGATGGCTCAGCCAATGCATTCTGGCCTTGTGCCTAAATTGTGGAACAGCACAGTATCATTCTGCTCAATCAGGATTGGGAAGAATGCATTTTATTTATTTTGTTTTTATTAATAAAAATTTCATATAGATATCCCTCTCAGCAAAGTGACTCCGGTGCTCATCATCAGATCAAAAACAAATAATATAGAAACAAAACAAAAAATCCATATTAATAGATGCATAAAAGTGAAAGAGAAGATATTTTATTATATTCACCTAGTTGTCTGGCTGTGCCCAATATGTCTGTATGAGAGCTTGCTCAGCACAAGGTCCTACCTGGGTTTCATGCAGCCAAGGCCGCAGGGATAAACGACACTCAGCTGAAAGTGGTCAAAGTCCAACCTGAGATTCAAGGGGAAGGGTTCTAATATCAGTAGCATGATTAGAGGACTAGGCAGTAAAGCAGCATCAAAGTCTGGCAAAGTTCAGCTTCTCCAGGTTGCCATGACAAAGCATAAGCCAGCCTAGATCAGGGGGTTACGCTCAGTGTTTCCATTTATGACGGCTCCCAGGTGGTGACGTCAGTCTCAAGTACTCCCCCTCCTTCCCAAGCTCAAACAGATCAAATTTTTCACCCATGCTAGGCTACAAGGGAGTCATAGTCTCCTCCCCAACCGTTACTCCCAGCAACGGTGCCGATCAGTTTGATATTCCTGTACGTTTTGGTTATCACTTGACACATGAGTGCAGTTGGAAGCTGTGTTGCAATGCTGGGGTCAGAAACAGAGGACTGGAGAATTAGAGATAGAGGAAGTCTGTTCTGAAGCCTACTTCTTATCTATTCAGAAACTGCCAAAATAAACAAGAAGGTGATACGATTCTGTTTGCGCAATCTATCTTAGCTTGACACCCACCGAATGGTTTGAACTTCCCAGAATGTCCACCAGGGATGACTACCAGTTCTTGCTAGGGATCATTTAGGCAATGGCAGTCCAGTTCATGTGGAAGAGGACCAGGGGTGGGTTCTACTTACCTGTCCTACTGGTTCTAAAGGTGCACGCACTTCGCACATGGTCGGGGCGTGTGGAGCATGTGTCCGGTGCACGTGCACCGAACAGGTGCTCCTGCGCATGCGCAGAAGCTTTTTTTTGGCCCAAAAAGGTCAAAAAAAGTTTTCTGTGCATGCGCGCAAGCGTGCTCCATGCGCTCCACGCCCAGGCCGGTAAGTACGGGCTCGCGGGGGGGGAGGGGTGGTCTGGGACGCGTAGAACCGGTTCGGTGACGTCACAGCATCACTGCTACCGGATTGCGTGAACCGGACCAAACCGGGGGCAACCCACCACTGAAGAGGACCAGGCCAAAAACATACTGCTTGTCTTCCAGTGTAGTGAGCTAGATGTGTCACAAATGTTGTCACAAACTACCCCTCCTGGTTACACGGCAGAGAAGCTGAAGAGAAGGTTTCATCAGGCGATGGGAATCAAGTGTTTTTCAAGATTGAGATTCACCTTTATTAGAAGCAGTCCTTCAACTCCCTCCCTCCCTCCCACCAACGGTTACAGGAATTGGATATGTCTACTCTAGTGAAATGAAGGACTAGGGGTGCCATGACAGCAATATTCCAGCATTTGTGGGGCTGCCACAAAGAAGGGAGGGTCAATCTACTTTTCAAAGCACCAGAAGGCAAGACAAGGTCCCTTCCAACTCTGTTATTAATATTCCTCCCTCCCTTTCAAAATTTTGAGATTGATGCAGTTTGAATGAAGCAAGGTTGCCAGTTGTCAACATGCCTACATATTGCAAAGAGTGCAAGCTAAAACCTTTTTTTTTAATATTGTAATTTCTTTTTCATCTCTTCCCTCTTTGTTTCTCCCTTCCCCTTCCCCTTCCCCTTCCCTTTCCTCTGCATTATCCTCCCTTCCTCTCTCCTCCCTTCAAAAGTGATTTTTTCCTTCCTTCCCTTCCTCAAGAATTCAACAACTTTCATCCTACACATCAACTTTAATCAAGACCTATTTACAGAATAAAGAAGGTCCCTTAATGCCACTGTAAAATTACAAAATGGACACATAAGCCTCTTATTATATGGAAAGCAAATAGATTGCAATGTATATATGCATACCTCCAACTTCTACCCAGGACATAGCACCAAATCTATCATATATATCCAGGTCATATGCTGCAACCACATTTATTCTGACCTATTTGACAGAGATGTTTGATGGATTTCATCTAGGCATTCAGAAGACAGAATTGCCTACCCAATGAAATCAAGACACAAATCAATAGAGCCAAATCAATTCCTAGAAACCTATGCCTTTTAATAAAATTAGTAGGAAAAGTTGCTACTAAACTCTTTCTGACATAATTTAAAAACATTATTGTGGATGTAGACATTAAATGGATAGCAGAAAGGGGAAGAGAAAGAATAGTCAGCAGAACACGATTTATATACGGTCATGCATGGTAAGAAAATATATATCTGGGGTGAAAAAAATTGGTATTATTAAACTGTAGCAAACATTCAATTGTTATTTTCTTTCCAATATATATATAGCAAAAACCAAAGGTTATTTAAAAGGCAACTTATCAGTTTTAGCAGGAATAAAATTTGCTATCTTACTCCAAACATGAAATGATATCAGTGTTCATGTCTGCTCTATTTATACTCAATAAAGTGCTTATGTGAATCCTGTTTAAACTTATTTTAGGCAGTTTTTAAAATTTCAGACTTTCTCCATGCTACTAGCCACATCTCAGGAAGACGAACTCAGACGATGCTTACAATTAGATAATGCTCAGCAATTATTTGAACCTACTGTAGACTACTTTTCTATGAAAAAAAATATGAAATCATGAATGGTGTATAGACAATGAGCAATCAACAATAAACACACTATTTTGAAATTTATATGTAAGGAAATCATCTGCTAGAGAAGGTGAAAATTATCATGCTTTTATTAGGCTTCTGGACAGAGTAAGATGGGATGATTAGATATTGTGTAACTTTGTAACCTGACATTCCTTTTGGCCTACAGGTTCTGAGGACATGTTTTGGGTATTTTCTAGTATAACCTCTTGTGGATTTAGTCTATGTTATTTCTGGCTCATTTGTGCAGATCAGGGCAGGTGGTTTGTTCATTCTAAAAGGCAGTTAATGTTTTCCTGTGGGAGAGGGTAAGCCAACAGCCTTGAAGACAATTGAACTGTGCCATTTCTTTGTGGACTCCTTGGATCCAGAGGTATGGAACAACTATCAGCCCACCATCTTCTTTTTTGGAAGATTTATTGGATCTGTGGTGGGAATCTAGTTGTAGAAGAATCTAGTGGCACCATAGAAGAAATAGCTGGACCTTTTTTAGTTGGGGCTCAAGGTTGGACATGGGGTGGAAAATACAATACAATATAATTCTTTATTGGCCAAGTGTGATTGGACACATAAGGAATTTGTCTTGAGCATTGTCCAAAAGAGCATTGGTTGCTCTAGTGGATGACTTTGATCCTCTTGATGATGATAATTAACTTTAGTCCTTGTGACCTTTTAATACCTTGAACCATAGTATCTTTCTGGGTACACTTTTTCAGATTGGTCATTGGCAAAATTGTTTTTTTGATAGTTATGTGGCATAGAAGAAGGAAATGTCAGTCTAGTGGTATTTCTCTGTGGGATTCCACATAAATAGATCATTCCTTCTTCCTTAGTTTGAGATCTTTTTGTGACAAAACATAACAGAAAGTAAGAACATCCTCAAGCGACATTGGCAGCAGCAAACAAGAATATGGTTAGATAAAAGAAAGTTAAGTCTAAGCAGTAATGTAATTTGAGAAAGTATCTCATATTGAACCTTGCTAGTTCTCCTAAAGATAAAGGGGAAGGATGGCATAATCAAACTTGTAAGATTCTGTTACTATAACCTAGTAGCATTCATAACTTTGATTTTCTAATCAAGTTATCTTGAAGAGATAACATCAATCAAGCAAGTAAAGAATATTCTTTAAAAGTGACAAGACAGACTGTGACATAAGTGGTTTCCTATGCCTCAATCAAGTTATAGTACACAATCCTCCATCCTCTGAACAAAATAACACACCTGCTAGGAAGGATTATTCATTTGCCTATCTTGAAGGGCATACAGGGGAACTTTCTTTCAGCAAAGGGGATCCACAAAATTGATCAGCAACATAAGCTGCCAGGCATTTGACAGAGTTTCAGATTACAATGCATAAGCAACCAAAAAAGTAGGTGCTGGGATTTCTTTTAATGCTATTGAGGAGCTATAAAAAAGCATTTGAAAGACAAGCTTTACTATTTGAATCATTAAAACATCTGGCTCTTAATGGCAAAGGAAAATACTTGCATATGTAGATGGAAACAGAAACAAGAGGCAGAAGCTTCCTAAGTAGATGTGGCTTTAGTGACATCTGTTCTTTCAATAGGCAATAAATCAACTCAAATGACTAGTTGAGTAGTGGCTCAACTTCTATGGCATAGAAAGACAATATTGGAAGTATGATTACTGAACTACAATTAATATTTAGTTGTACAATACTCATTGTATGATATGGTTTGATGTGACTGAGATATTACATTGCCCGAATATTACTTCCTTTGACTTTAAAATATCGTGAACATACTTCTTAATTATTTCTCATTCCTAAGGGCATAATTTGCCCAGCATCCAATGTTACATGTGTTTCATAGAAAGCTGATGGGAGCCTTGTTAATCTAGCATATCTGAAGAAAACAAATGATATAAAAATAGCAATATTATTTTTTTTAAAAAAATTTTTTCAGTTCTACAGCCTGTAGACAAACAAAAAGCAAAGATTACAGTTTGGGTCCTCAGGTACAGATTTAACATACCCAAAATAGCAAGTGTATCCAAAATGAGCCAAGACATGTTCAAGAAAGATAGCAAATTAATCTATTATACATGCATTGCTGGAAATGTGTATGGTTTTGCATGCGCATGGGTACTCTGGAAATCCTTCTAATAATTTAAAGTATGATATCAAAGACTAAGAATGGCTGAAAAAAAATCCAACTAATTAAGTGGAAAAAGATAAATATTCATAATATAGTTGTCTTACATGCCTATTTATCCATAAATATTAACAGACAAAAGGTTAGGTAAATAAATAAATAAATAAATACATGAGGATTATTTAAAGCCTTACTTCTTCTAACTTGTTCTTGAAAAGAGGGAAACATTAAAAAATATTGATACAGGAAGTTCTCTTATCTCTCAAACATAAAAAGTCTTGTAAAAATAAGTAAGAAACATAGTTATGGTATATGAAATCTATATGAAATCTCTCACCATTTCTTTAATGGTTAAAATAAATCATAAATGCAAAGCAATTGTGCACCGTCCAACATATCTTCTTACGCTGTCAGTGTCTACTCATAACTTTCTTTTCTGGAAGCTTCTGTAATCCTTGGTTCAATGGCTTCAATAGTGCATCAATTACCATTTGGTCTATGAAGTTCTTGATGCTTTCTAAGCTTGGTTGTTTGCTTACAGAGATTTCCTTACACAACTCAGTAGTATCAAGGATTTATCATTTACAACAAGGACTATAACAGTTACCATGTAGGCAAGCAGGCAGACAGGCAGAAAAATATTCTTTGACATTGGAATAATTTGTTCTGTGGAAGAATACTGAAAAAACTTTTCCTTTTTTTGTACATTCCATTCATATAGCGTTTGGTGTCAATATGCTTTATTCATAAATTTATACTTTCTTTCTGGTACAACTGAATACAATTCTATTTTTAAACATCACTTTAGATTTGGACTCAATCATGTCAAAATTCTATAATTTGGAAATCAGTATGGCTTTATGAATGCTTTCACTCATTGAAACATACTCAGCTTTAACAAAGGGTGAGATTCCAGTAGCTTCCTTTCCGTTGTCCCAACTGATAGCTTTGCCATCATAAAGAGTTGGAAGTTTCCAGACAGCTTAAATCAGAGGTCTTCAAACTTGACAGCTTTAAGACTTGTGGACCAATTCCCAGAATTCTCTAGCCAGCTATGCTATGCTGCTGGAAAATTCTGGGAGTTGAAGTCCACAAGTCTTAAAGCTGCCAAGTTTGAAGACCGCTGGCTTAAATAAACAACAGGGGCTATTCAAATATAATTTATTCCTCTAATTCACCATATAAGGAAAAATACTCAGATGGTCAATTTACATGGCCCAGCTTGCTACAATAGAAGAATTTGGACTGAAAAAAGTTTCATAATTGAAACAAAGATTATCTGCTGCTGCTGCTTTCCATTTTTGGGGTTCATGCATGTTTTGGATATTCCTTCAGTCCCTCGGCTAAGGGGATCCATTCTTTTCCTCTTAGCTTTAAATCTGTCTCTCTGTATAAAATTTTGTTAGTTTTACTCTGCATAAAACTGTGTATGAACCTCTATAACAACCTTAACAAGATGCTATGCTGGCTTTATCAGAATGCAAAATCTGTTTATTTTCTATTTAAGCAAATGATGAGTAAGTTATCCTGATGCCATATTGAATACAAATAGTAACAAGACACCTTATCCAATTACAAAATACTGTTTCCTCCTTTTGGCTTAATAAGATAAGGTGTGGATTTTTGTCATCCACTGTAAACTATTGTTTCATTTCTCATATTTTCAACACGTTCACTACTGATGTACTATTTACTTCTCAAGGATTTTGCCATGTAAATTACGGCACTAAGATTTATGGCCAGTTCTTCCTTTATATGTGCATGGTTTGTTCTCTGTTCTAATGGCTCCATTTTATCAGTTTATGTTGCTTTACAGTCTCTTTTTTTTTTCTTAACAGAAAATTTACAATTCTTTGGGGAATCCACTCTGAAAGGATTTTAACAATGCTCTTTCAAGAATAGATCACCATTCTTACTTGTGCTTAAGTAACCTCAAATAATTCAACTCTGTGTCTGACAACATAACTTACAGTTAGTAAATTGGAATACAAATCTGTAAAATCCATCCTTAATATGTGGGGTTTCTACCACTCGCTTTGCATTTTATTAGAACCTCCTACAAGCTTATATACTTTCTGTTTGCTATCCTAGTCAGCCTTCTTGCAGCTTGTATTGAAATCATGAACAAAATCTTTACTTCTAAATAACTGAGCAGATGTTCTCCTGTGCAGATAACCTAAGTTTATATCAGTTTATATATCTTGACTGGCACCTCAGTAAAGCTCCTTTGAGGCATTGCCTCTTCTTTTCCACAATGTATCATTTCCCACTCTTTAGTCCTGCCTCTTCCCTCTTCTCCAGTCTTTTCCTGATTTGGCCATTTCGCCATGAAATGAGAAACTTCCAGCTTTCCTCATTGTTTATAGTAATTCCCTTTAAAATCCTGGCCAAACCCTTTGTCTCATTGTGGGTATAATACCCTCAGATGTTTTGTAGGTAAAATGGTTTTTTTTTTCTATGTTTGAAGACATAGGCTTTTATTTGTTCCAAGATTTTCTCTGTTTCCGCTAGGGATGCTTGCTCATGTGCTTTGGATATTATCTGATTTCAGGTCAGAGTTTTCCTAAGCTTGTTTTCTTATTGTTTGTTTCATGCAACAGAGATAGCAGAAAGAAACAGCTATAATTTTATTTTGCATTTCTATGCCATGATTTTAAAGCAATTTTTATATTGAATAAGTGGCTCATGTAAGCTGTTTGCTCCATCCTTAGTTCTTAAAAAGCACAGTTTTCTATCATGCACCTATGAGCATTGGATAGTAAATTTTATTTAATTTGTCCTAAATATTTTATCCATATAGCAATTTCTTGCTATAAACAAGAATGTTGCTTCGTATCCAGAGATATGTGCAAAGTTCTTAACTTCCCATCTCCACAGGGCTTTTGTATTTTTGAAACCAAGGATTTCCAATGATATCTCTGTCTAGTACATTTTTTTTACTCCAATACTAGTTGGAGCAAGACAGAGAAGTAGCAGGACAAAGATAGCACTTGTTTCATCCTAGGTTTATATTTTACATCTTTTATTACAGATTAAGAAAGCTAAGTTTAAATTTGAAGTATATTCATAATTGTCTAAATGACCAGTCTAAGAAAGAAAATGTAACATTTATCAAATGATGTTTTTGTTAGAGATGAATTATTTTTGCTCTGCCAACTTTCAAAGACAAATATATCAAGAAGGGTAGCAAAAGCTTTACAGCTTTAATGAACACAGGCAAATTGTTGAACTTTGCAAATTCTAATAGGAAAAAAAAATCAAATCAGGCTGTAAGCCATTGATGCAACTCAACATATTGCAGTAATTAAAAGAAACAAAACATAAAGTCTCAGTACAGATGCCTTTGCAGTGCAATTGTGTCCTCATAAATCACTTATACTCATAGTGTGAAAAGCATGTGGCTTTAAATGCCACAGTTGAAAGGCAGCTAATGGTAGTGATGCTGCTTAAATGTCTTCACAGCACTTCCCAAGCCTGTTTTCAAATTAACATCAAGCTTGCCTTCTGTCACTATACTACCATTGCAGATAAATAAACATAAAAATTTACAGGCTTTGAAGTAACAGTAATCAGCTGGTAAATACAGTAAAACATATTTGTCTTGTTAATATCTCTCATATTTGCCAACTGTGGATCTACAGAGCTCAATTATTAAGCCTGCCAGTACTTTTCAAGGCTGCCCCTAGACAAGGGCTAAGGCAGGGGTCCTCAGACTTGGCAGCTTTTAGACTTGTGGACTTCAACTCCCAGAATGCTATGCTATGCTGGCTGGAGAATTCTGGGAGTTGAAGTCCACAAATCTTAAAGATGCCAAATTTGAAGACCTCTGGGCTAAGGTATAGATTTAAATATTAAAATCTTTTTCAACTGCTTAGTAGACGTTGTAGATTTCAACTTTGTTGGGTTATTGATCTTTGCTTCTCTTCCTGCAGATGCTTCCTTATTAGGGTATATAACATCATCCGTCAAATGCATCATCTTTCTTTAATTTTCAATGCCTGTTCCATCAGGAATTATCAACTGTACATGCTTTAGGTGGAAAGTATTCTCAGAAGAAGAAAAAAAAACCCTTCTCATTGGGATATATTTCACTTTTTTTTAGTATATTTATGGATTTTAACACTGAAAATCAAAATATTTAGACTTTTGTAAAGTGTTTATTTACACTAAGTACTTATGCTATGGCTATTACAGCAAAATATATGTTCTGCCAGGAATTAGCTCAATATTCCCCTTATTACTTACCTTATTAATTATGCTTTAAATGCATTCTTTTTTCTCACTGAATGTTTTTTTAATATTTTCTTTGTATTTTTATGGAAAAGTAAGGAATAAATACATTATTTTTGTAACAATAAATGGTTGCCAATTATTTATGATGTCTGTCATTCAGTGCCTTAAGGTTATAAGCAATATCATCAGTTTTATCTTCAAATTTGGTGAATTTTGCCTGCTTTATTAGAAGTATGAAAATAAATATTTATTTAAAGGCATGAAAATAATCTCTACTTCATTTTAGTTACTGTAATTTAAAGTAAAATAAAATGTTTTCACAGCCTAATTGTGCCTAATGGATAAATCAATCCTATTAGCCAAGATTCAAATGATAGACCAAAAGACTGTTTTACTTTGGTCTAAAATCATGTTTTGATGAAATTTCTATTAATATTTATGTTAACTGTCATCAGAGCATGAAGAGATGTATTAATACCAGTCTCAAAGCATTCTGAAATCACATTATTCTTTAGTTGCAGAGAAACAAGCCATTTCCATTGTGAAAGTTCTGCAATTTTGGCTGCAGTGCTATTTCCTTTGAAAATGCTTTCCTATCATCCTTCCAGATGTTCACAAAGAAAAAAGTGGATCAGAGGTCTTCAAACTTGGCAGCTTTAAGACTTGTGGACTTCAATTCCCAGAATTCTCCAGCCAGCTATGCAAGTTTGAAGACCTCTGAAGTAGGTGATGTGGATAAATGAAATGCAAACAGTTGCCTGAATAAAATTGTATGTTTTAATATGTTTCTACGATGGTTGACAAACAATTTTAAGTTCTTTAAAACTAAACAAAAATCTATACTGTATCAAATAATCTGAATATTTGGAAAACATAAATATTCTCAATCAATGTATTTAAATCAATATTTTTAAAATTATATAGTTAACATAATAAATCACTATTGACTACAAAATGTAGCCAATCAATACACAATACACAAAGGGATACAGAAAAGTATTTCCTGCCATAGGAGTTAGACATTGTTTTCCAGACGAGTTGTAATACCATGCCATAACGGTTTTTATTTCCCGTTACTCAAACTTTTTCTCTCCGGAGTTGTCATGAGTTATATCTGGAACAATGAACAATGTGAAACCTATTTAGAGTATGTCATTAAAATCTGTGAAATTTAAAAGATTAGCTCTTAATTTTAATAAATCTAAATCTTGGTTTGGAACAGTGATTTGATGAGTAAGAAGTCAATAATTATTATGTCCTTAATCATGGTTAAATGATGAAGTTTATGTAATGTAGTCAATTCTTTGGGTCCTCAGAACATTGTTGTTGTTTGTTAGTTTTAACCATTTAATCATGTCTGACTGTTGCTGACTTTATAGGAAAATGTTCTACACCCACCTGTCAAGCGCAGCTTCTTTCAATTTGTGTATGTTCAACTTTGCATCAGATTGATGACAAAGATTCTAAGTCAAAGGATAGCTGATTAATTTGTGGTTTAGTCTTTTGGGTGATACAGTCTATGATGAAAAGCTTGTATGGTTTATCTATTATGCATTACTATTAGACAAACTGCTAGAAGTATGCATTAAAAACTTTGAAAATAAAATAGGTAGCCCAAAGATATTTATTACTACCATATGAAATAAGGATACTTTCTGAAGGAAAACGAGGATTGATCATACCACCTGTTTACATTTGAGATAACCAACCTGATGCAATTGCAGAAAATAAATATTTCAAAAGTAAAATTGATAAGAAACACTCAAGAATAAAATAAACATTTTAATTTCTAGTACATATTTGTGACAAAAGAATATAAAATAGCTATCATTATCTGGGGATTATGTGTTAGTCATGTATTTAAGAATCAGAACTAAGTAACTGATTTCTACTGAACAACACTGGATAGCAAAAATGTGGTTTGGATTCGACAGATTAATCTGAGGTTGTGTGCAATAGAACAGTTATTTTAGCGTGAGCTATGTAAGTTGCTAAAAAGAAGATAAAGGTCATTTCATCCTCCAAAGTTCTTGTTCTTATTCTCATCACTCTTAATTACAAAAAGCAAAAAAAATCAATAGCCCTTAAGAAAAAGAAAAATCAACAACACATTACTATGTTAAGAAGTTCACTTACAATTTTAAAGAATCTAAGTTAGAGTAATTTTAGAGCTGAAAGCAGGTAAGCAGATACAGGTTGGCTTCCACCCCCACTCACCTATCCTAAATATTTTTTTTAAAAAAATATAGCAATAGTCTTAATGATGATTATCATCTCTTTG
Source organism: Grayia smithii (assembly GCA_032468115.1). Classification (NCBI taxonomy): domain Eukaryota; kingdom Metazoa; phylum Chordata; class Lepidosauria; order Squamata; family Grayiidae; genus Grayia; species Grayia smithii. Next base: position 25,309 of record JANHFM010008476.1, read on the forward strand.
TGATTAAAAATTTGGCATGTTACAAATATCAACTTATTTTTATATTTTCCAGAAATGACTAATTATGTCGCCTGGCCAGATTGTTGCTGGCTGTAAAGTTGAATAGATTTCAGCCTCGCATAGCAACAGCAATTTCTCAGCTTTTAAAATTAAAAGACATATTATTGTGAATGTATGCTCATCGATTCCATCTGGCTGAATATTATGGTCCTTGTAAAGTGCCTAGTATGCTCATGATTATAAACAGAATGGCTCAAAAAAAATTTTTACTATAATAATAAACAACCTTTAGCATAATGAAATATTTCTTCTCTTTTCAATAGATGATGCCTTATACTACAGAGAATATTGGTGAATTTGACCTCTATTGACTGAGGATCTCTTTCAAATGATTTTTATCCAGCACTAAGCATCTGCACTTTAATTATTACCTGTATTTTTCAGAGTAGAAGACGCACCGGATTATAAATTGCACCTTAGTTTTTAGGGGAGGAAAATAAGAAAGTTTCTTGGGGGTGGATCTGCCTCCCAGAATACCCTCAATCAGCTGTTCCTAGAGCAGTGGTGGGTTGCTCCCAGTTTGGGCTGGTTCGCGCGATCTGGTAGCGGTGACGCTGTGACATCACCGAGCCGGTTCTGTGCGATCGGAGCTGGGCCCACCCGCATGCCCGTACTTACCATTCTCAGTGGTCCAAGCGCTCTGTATATGTACAGAACACTTTTTTGAGGGGTTCCCCCCCCCAAAAAAAAGCTACTGTGCATGCGCGGAGTACCTGCTTGGCATGTGTGCGCGCCGAACACATGCTCTGCATGCTCCGATGCACGCGCAAAGTGTGTGCATCATCAGAACCAGTAGTAAAGGTAAGTAGAACTCACCCCTGTCCCAGAGGTGAATTTTAGCAACAGGTTCCTTGGTTCTGAGCTCTGTGCCTTGCTTTTTTCTTTGTCTCTGAAAATCTCCGAAACAGAGCTTCAGAAAAAAAAGCCTCTGAGACTTTTTTTCTGAAGCTCTGTTTGGAGAACTTCTTTTGCAGGATACTTTTTTGCTGAAGCTTCTTTTGGAGGAGGCTTTTTTGCTGAAGCTTCTTTCAGAGGCTTTTTTCAGCCTCTGAAATCTCCGTTTGAGAGGCTGGGTGGGGCTACATTTGGAGTACAAGACGCACCCTGATTTTCATCCTCTTTATTTGGGGGGAAAAGGTCTTATACTCTGAAAAATATGGTAAATTCTCTTAAATAGAAAACTACCACATACAAAAGAATTATTTATTTACCTGCCCTAGTATTCTTTGCTATGCTTGGCAGGCGATATTTGAGTTCTCTGGTAGATGTATTTCATTCCTGCTATCTGATCTTTTCAACCAAGCAGAGCAAGGGTTGGCAATATGCAGTACATATAAAACATGTTGTCCACTCCAATATTATTCCCTGTTATTTTTAGGCTGACCTATATCTGAAAAATGTATATGTGTGTGTGTATTGTATGTATACTCTTGGTCAAATCTTTGACCAAAGTTTTGTAATTGTTGCTTTGTAATGCCTTAAAGAAACATAATTACTCAATATAATTTATGTGGAATATGTATCAATATTTCTGGAATTTTGCCAGAGAATTTGATTGGAATGCATTCAACTCTGGACTCTTATCAGATCACTTCAAAGTTTCTGTTCTGAAACTGAGTGTCATCGGAATGACATGATTGTGGCATGATATATATCATGTATCCATAGCATAAAAAGCAGGATATTTGCTTCTCCATTCAACCATTTGACTTTCCAGATTTGGGCCCTGTTTGTTCATTTTATCTGTTATTAGCCAACTTCCACCTGTTCCCAAACCAGACACCAGATGGCATTGCTTAGTCTGACCAAGACAAATGCCAGTTCCTTCCCATCCTTCTGCACTGTTTCCAGATTTTCAGTGAAAAGCCATCTGCTCAGAGTATTTTTACAATGTGCTAAACAACATTTTGCCTATGCTTTCTGAGAAAGAAGCTATTTCCCCACTAGTACATGCAGTAATTAAATCATTAAGAAAAAAATGTCATTATGATTAAGAGTTATTCAGTTGTTGCCAGCAATGAAGATTCATTGGGAGTTTCTGAATTATACTCAAACATATAGATATTTATATTAAAAAAAAATTGACTTCCTATCTTGAACATGTCAAGAGATTGACTATCAATTCACCCTTCTATAATACTGGAGTATTTGGGAATCTGTAACCTATATATTTATATTGATTTTTAGTAATACAGCCAAGCAAAATAATCCTGAGTGCTTTATCAACCAATAATATTTTTTTAAAAAACAATTGCTTTAGGAAACTAATTTTTTTGGGGGATTTATTTATTTGTTATGGTTTTTTATTTTTATATATTATTATTTTTTAAACAACAACATAACATGACATACATTACACAATCACATTATACAATTCTATTCTTTCTTTTAAAAACAGCGATTCCATTCTGGTTATTTTTTTTAATTTACATGTTACCCCATTTTCTATCTTATATTTATCATCCCTTTATGTCCTAATTCCATCCAATTTTCTTCATATACATTTTTTTATTAGAAAATATTCCACATACATATTGCATTCTCCTTTCCAAGCTTTGCTCTCATTTGCTTTTCCTAATCTCAAGCCAATCGTACCGCTTATGACATACTTGATAATATTCCGTATCCTTCTTTTTCTTTTATTTCCTTCGTTAGTTTATCCATCTTCGCAGAGTCCAGGATTTTTTAAATTATTTATTCCTCTGTAGAGAAACTTTCCTTTTTCCAGGACTGTGTGTAGACTATTCTTGCAGCTGTAATTATGTGTAAGATCAGATAACATATTTCTTTACTATATGATTTGTTTAATATCCCTAATAAGAAAGTCTCCAGTTTCAAGTCCACAGTTTGACCTATTATCTCTTCTAAACAATGTCTAATTTTGACCTAGAACATGTCCACCATAAATGGTAGTATGTCCCAGGAATTTTTTTTACATTTTTTTACATTTCCAACAGATAGGACAATTGTTATGAAAGATCTTGGCAAGCCTTACTAGTGTAGCCAACCAGAGTCCTTTGGGAGTTGGGCGGCATATAAATTAAAATAAATAAAATAAATAAATAAATAGTGCTATCTATAGAATATCTTCAGCTGTTTTCCCTTGAATGCAGCTGATGAAGTCAATTGAATATTTGTTTCCCACATTTTTTCCCATTTCTCCAATTCTATATTGTATCCGAAATTCTTTGCCCATTTGATCATAGTATCCTTAACTACCTCCGCTTCCATTTTATATCTCAATAGATATTTGTATATATTAATGATCAATTTCATTTCTGTTCCATGTATGATTTTGTCTAAATCTTGCGGCTCCTTTTATATCTCATACAACTTTTTATTCTTCCTAAATTTAGATTGAATTTGGGTATATGTCCACCAATCGGTCTCTCTACCTAAATCTTGCTCTAATTCCTGTTTTGTTTTCATATCTCCCTGTTCATTTACCATTTCCTTATAACTAATTATCTTACTTTTATCTAGTAAATTTGGATATATCAATGCTTCTGATGGTGATAACCACATTGGAATTCTTGTGTAATGATTTGGTTTTATTTTCTTCCAGATTTGTAGCAATGCATTTCTGACCATATGTGCCTGAAAGTATTTATGTGTTTTATATTTTTTGTCCCCAGAAATGCATGCCATCCAACTTGCAAGTCATGACCTTCTGTTGTTAACTCTGCTATTTTTCAGCTCCATCCAATCCTTTATCCATACTAGACCAGCTGTTTGATGATAAATTTCCCACTCCGCTAATGCCAATCCCTCTCTATTTTTTGTGTCTTGCAAGAGTTTTAGTCTGATCCTCTGTTTCTTCCCTTGCCATATGAATTTAGAAATCAATTTGTTCAATTCTTGAAAAAAATATTTTCCCTAGTTTTAGAGGTATCACCTGGAACAGAAATAAATTTTTCGGCAATATATTCATTTTTATAGTACATAGTATAGTATATCTTTATTGATTAGCCCTTGGGCCATATCACAGTGCAAGATTCCAGAAACAAAACATCACTAAAATTTGATAAAAGCATTCCAAAATAAAATTAGATCAAATACAATTTAAAATGAAGTTGAAATAAAACACAGCTTAAAATTAGATTAAAATAAAATACAATCTAAATAAAATTGGGACAGAATACAATAATTTAAGATACTGGTTAAATATAATTAAATTATATTATAATGTCTACTCCAATCTATCTACATCCTGCATATCTGCATATCTGCATCTACTCCAATCTATCTTCAAACTACTTTTAAAATTACATTTTAAATCATCTTTCCTACAATCTACCACACTCTGCTGCACCAACTTTGTCCTTATTTCCATCAACTTTACAGCAAATTTGGCAA
>JANHFM010008480.1:13593-26704 GCA_032468115.1 Grayia smithii
ACAAAAATCAAATGACAAAATACATATATATATATATATATATATATATATATATATATATATATATAATATCACAGCAATAAAAATACAACTAACAATTAACTCATTAATGTTAAATCTCTCCCTCCAATTTATACTTCTGGAATAAGATTTTTTTCTTCTCTTTAAAAGTATTTCTGAATTTAATTTCAATTATATATTACAGATTTTGGGAGTTATTCAAACATTATATAAAAAGACAGAAAGGAGACATTTACAAAACTACTGTATAAACACAATACTATATTAAAAGAGCCAAGGTGGCGCAGTGGTTAGAGTGCAGCACTGCAGGCTACTTCAGTTGACTGCTAGTTGCAGTTGGGTAGTTCAAATCTCACTGGCTCAAGATTGACTCAGCCTGCCATTCTTCCAAGGTCAATAAAATGAGGACCCAGATTGTTGGGGGCAATATGCTGACTCTGTAAGCCACTTAGAGAGAGCTGTAAAAGCACTATGAAGTAGTGTATAAGTCTAAGTGCTATTGCTATTGATTACTATTACAACTTTCTTTCAATGCACATGACAGACTTGTAAAGATCCACCCTAATTCTGATTAATTCATTGAATTTAAGTCACTCCCTCTGCTTGTCTTTATAGGGTACAAGCTTTTTCTTCTCAGGAATGTCTTTCAAGTCCCATTGCCTCCACAAATTCTTGTTCATATCCATGACAATGCAAATAACTTAACTGCAATTTTGAAATGCAAACCTCTATTACCAACTTCTATTACAATGATGGTTTGAATACAACCGTCTTAGCACAAATGAAACAAGACTTTCAAGAAAATGTACAACTTTTAAGAGGACAAGTTTGGGACTTTTTCTTCATAGATACTAACAAGGTGAAGATTTTTTTTTTCAGAAAAAGAGCTGATAGACATTTCAGAGAAGAAGACGACTATTTTATGTGGAAGAGCTTCATGCTAATCTACAGTTTTTTAAAAGAACAGCTTTGTGATTTTTTTCATGTATTCTAACTTGTAATTTTTAAAGTTTAGAATAAGAAAAATCATTTAATCTTTTCAAATATTAACATGAAGATACTGCATATTAAAAAAAAACAACCAGGTTTTCAATTGGATTTTTCCCTCCAGCTCACTGTGATTGGAACATAAGGCAATTTTTCCATTTCCCATTGGATGGAAAATGGAAATAAAAATCTGGATAAAAATTTATCACCAAATCTATTTTAACTGAAAATTTTAAAGTATTTGTCAATTTAAAATGGACACACAATATTATGCCCTGTGTTCTGAATTTGGACTTAATAAGTAAAAGTTAAGGTTTAAGAGTCCTCCTGGGTCTTTAAACATCTACTCAATGAAAAAGGACAGATCTTAGAAGACAGAATGAATATCTAAATATCTATTTGGTGTCTGCATGTCCTTTCCAGACTAACAATATAGTGCCCATAATAGAAAAGAGTTATTTTGTTTAGTTCTTCCAAAAATTGGTAAAATTACAGACTAAGGGATATTTACAATAATAGGCAACAGGAAACAGGCTGCAGTATTTCAAAATTACAAGTTGCTAAATGTTCTTTGTGAAAAACTAGTTAAATTGAAGTATTTGGAATTAAGTTGTAATAATGCCACAAATGTTTATGGGGCTAAACTGAGTTGAATTCAGCTTTTTTAATCGAACTGGGAGTTGGGTTTGGATGACAGTATATTGTTGTTTCTCATTTAACATGAATTTCAAGAGACATAAACGGAAATTAAAAACCAGCTAATGCAAAGCAGATGTTAGTAAACTCTCTTGTTTTTTTCTTCTTAGAATGTTATAAACATATGGAATGGCCTATCAGGCTCTATTGCTTAGGCAGAACACAAGGATCATTCAAGAAACAATTAGATGCCTTTCTAAAGAAATGGAATACTTCACATGGATTAGACCTTATGGGCCAATAGCCCTGATGGGTAAATAGCTCCAGCTAAAACATTTTATGTTGCTATATTCATTTGGATGTAAATAACATCACAAACATCTTTGTTCTTAAGCTGGTAAAAGTGCCTTCTTCTCACCCCTCCTCCTGTTTTTTTCCCCCTTTGCTCTTTCCCAAGTTTCTTTTGTAGTGTGGTATTGTGGTGTTTGCTTTTTAACCTGCAAAGTATTTTCAACCAGAGTAGTGAATTCCCACTACTGCTAACCTACATACAAATTCAGTTTTTTGGTTGAAAAGCAAAATGTTACTGTTCAAACACATGAAAGAATGTCAACCTGAAGTGAAAAGGGGGAGAAAATAAAAGACATGAGAATGACGACAAGAGCAACAACAATAATCACAAAAGGGAAGGGGTAAAATGTTAACCTGGAACTTCTTTAAATTATCATTTTGATTATTAAGAAGAAAAACTCATTAACTGTACTATAACTGTAATATGTTGGTGATTAATAGAGTATTTTGCTTTTACCAACTACGGTCAATAAATTGGAATGGCATCCATACTGATTTTTTATTGCTGTTGAATGAGGAATCATGCCCCCTTCATTTGGGGGATAAGTTATAATGGGGCATTCGTTTTCTAGGATTTGTTGGCTTCTTATTTTCAGCTCCTTCTGACCAATGCAAGGGAAGATGTTCAAAGCAGGTATGTGGATGAAGGTGGACATCTGTTTCTCTTCCTTCTATCTAATTTAGGACTGTACTGATAATTCACAACTAACAAATCAATACAGGCATTCATTTGCCCCAATGAAATGACCAACAATTCAAATTAGGTACACGTTCAAAACGACAGTGCAAAGCACAGATACTTTTGATTGCAGGAGAAAAGAGTCCATTGAAGCAAATTGGCCCTTCCTTGAGTCTCCATAGAGGTGGAACAACTTGCCTCTATGAAGTGCTTCACTATGTTGATAAAGAGAAAGCCTTAAGGAAAACCATCTCATTGAGTCAGATCATGGCTAATCTGCAGAAGACTGCAGGCAGCATGAACAAATTGTTTCCAACTCAACTCAACTCTCTACCACTAGCAATATAAGTAAGGTCATTGCACCTGTACATTAGTCAGTCAATACTTAAGATTTTAATTTAAAAAAAAATCCATTAAACCCTTTCTTACTTCTATTTTTCTTCACAACTTAGCTTCATTTTCAATTGCAATTCTCTGGAATTTTTGTAGGCAGTTTTCAAGTGCAATTCAAAATACTGGTTTTGACCCTTACATGGCTTGGCATCAAAGTATATTCAGAACTGTCTTCTCCAATCAGTATCAACCTATTGAGAGAGACCGACTCTTCATTGCTTTGCATTTCTGGAAAATCAAGGAGACAGAAGCCAAGAGGGCTCCTACATAATGAAATAAACTCCCATGTGATATCAGATTGGTTCCCATTTTGCAGCCCTTCTGGAAGTTTCTTCAGATTAACTTGTTTCAGAAAATCTTTGGTGGCTATTTGAAATTTTCATCAATAATTTCATTTAAAATTATTATGGATGCAAATAATGTATGACTATAAATTGATTCTTTTCAATATAGTATCCTGCTTATGTTTATCATTTTCTTCACTAAAGATATTTATGGTATTTCAAGCACCATGGAATTCTTATTGCTCTTGTAAATGTATTTTTTTTTAAATTTATTATTATAGATGCTTTAACTGTCAACCTTGATCATTGCCACAAATGTTTTAATCATTGTCATTGTGGTTGACTATAAACCTCCGTAAGTTTATATGATTCAGTTGGCATATAAATCCAATAAATGAAAACACTTAATGAAATAAGCTTCCAATACCATATGCAATTAAGTTTCAAGAGAAATTGCTTTAAAAACAAATTCCTTTGTTTTGTAAAAATGTAAATTTTCCCAATGGATTTTTTAAAGTTAAACGCAACTTAAGAAATTTCACAATACATTTTTTTGTGGGAATGTGCAGGTTTTTTGACAGAGAAAACCTATTAGCTTTTACCTATTAGCAATCCCTGTTTAACCCTGCTGAAGTGAGGTCAGTTTGATTGGACTCACAAACTACAGTCAAAAATTTATGGCATGTTTCTTTTACATCCGTTCAGTCACTATTTATCATGGAAGACATCCTCTTAAGTAGATAGTTAATTTTTGCCAGATGTTAAAAGCCAAGGTAAAAAAGCCAATGCTTTTGAAATGAAGCAAAGAAATGTTTCTTTCATTTATGGAAACAAACATTATAATGGAAATGTATATAGTTAATGATGCCTATGGAAAATACATATTTAATTTCTTTTCTGAATGTAGCAACATTTGGCAAATTCTTGCTCAAGTGAAAGGATGAAAATGTTAACAGTATGTAGAAGGTAAAATGCAGTGCCTATTACCTTTTATTCAAACGCATTCCTGCAAGCAAGAGTTGAGAACTAATTAGCATTTGCAAACATAGTCACTAGAAAAAAATATAAGTAGCTCAGGATTGAACTTTTGAGTTCTTGGTGCTCTCTGAACTTGGTTGTTTGCTTGTGGACATTTCATTACTCAGCTAGGCAACATTACTAGTGCTAGTGAATATGCATTTGCTGCATTTAGACACAGTAGCTTGTCTTGCAAGGGTTGATAAAGTAGTATGGCTTTCTCTTTAGTACTTCTTTGATTGCTGCTTGATTGTTTGCCTGGTGTTATTCCTTGCTTATCTGGGTTTTGGTTGCTTGGAGGATGTGTTCTGGTCTTTTGTTTCTTTCTTAAGTTTTTATTGTCTCTTTTGATTGATTAGCTGGGCATGGCCAACTGAGTGGGTGTGGTCAACCAGTGGGCATGGCCAGATTGACACCATTCCCCAAACTGCTGGCATGTTTCCCCTTCACATTGGGTAGACCGGACTGAAGCTATGCTGGCCTGATCTTCTTCTTTGCACTGTGTAGACCAGGCTGAAGCTATGCTGGCCTGATCTTTCCTATTCACACTGGGTAGACAGGGCCAAAGCCATGCTAGCTTGATTTTTCTTCTTTGCATTGGGTAGACCAGGATGCCCCCATATCCTGGTCTACCCAATGGCCGTATCCAACCACATTTCAGGCCGTATCTATCTCACAGACCTTGAGTTTGACACCCCTGCAATAGACTGTGTCTAATGATAGCTGATTTGTCTGAATGCCAAGCTTTCAGAAATTCCCTAGCATTTTTTGTTTACCTTGGTTTTGGGTGGTCATAGTTTCCCAACTGACACTATGGTTGAGTCCGTCCATGTGTTGTGAGATTAAGAAGTTTTCATCCTGTCTTCTGATGTCTTCACATAGTGGCTGATATAGACCTTACATTGTATGTTGTAGATGATTCCATTTTTCTTTTCTTTTCCTGGACTACTGGGTCTTTTGGTGTACTTAAAAAGTCTTGGAGGACTTTAGTTTGTTCGTGTGCTAGGGTGATGTTGTGTGGTTGTAATAGTGTGTTGGTTGTTTCCAAAACATTTCTGTCGTATGGCAGTGCTTGACAATGTAGCTCTATTCATAGCTTCTGTTGGTTGTACTTCAGATTGAGTACTTGGGCAATTTTGATAAAATTGCATGGTATCCATTTTGTTGAAAGATGTTGTATAAACAATCTGTCTCCTTTGAAATAATAATAGAAAATAGTCTATCTCCTTTTTCTGGTGTTTTGGATTGCTGCAGTGCATTTACACTCACCTGAACAATATTCTTAAATATCTCCTCTTGTGACAGGTTGGATTGTTACTTTGATTACATTACACAGCAATCAAAAAAGACAATAACATAGCTAAGAAGGAAACAAAAAGACCAGAACTCATCCTCTCCAATAGGTAGCACCTAGATAAGCAGGGATTAACATTCAAGATAAACATTAAAGCGGAAAACAATACCCTACCCAAGGAACTAACAAGGAGAAAACCACACTCCACCAAAACTGACAGGGCAAACAATTGTATATAAACAGGGAGCAAACCCCACATTTAGTAGCACTGATGATGTTACCTAGTTGGGTAATGAAATGTCTGCAAGTAAACAACCAAGTTCAGAGAGCATTAAAGACTCTATAGTTGAGACACTATTAAAGAGCTCCTATGGTAGAATCTCTGTATTATTTTAACAAGTACCATAAAAGTAACACAAATTTCAACAAACTTCTCAACAGAATGCTTGTACTTTTCAAAACATCAGGAAAAGAGGTTTTGTATAACAGATCCCCCGCCCCCAATCTATGCAAGTCAGATTATGCAAGTAATAGATCTGTCTGGTGTCAGATAGAAGGGAAATTCCTGTTTAATGAATGATTCATTCTCTTTTGTTCGTTCTGTGAAAGGATACATTCTGGTATTAATGTTAGGGCCCTCCCTCTCTTAGCATGTTTCTTTGTACAGGAAAGAAAATGAATGGGATAGCCTATGAAGAAGCTACTTTTAAAACAGCCATTGTAAGAAAAGGAATGTTGAACCCTTAGGAGACTGATTTGGAGAAAAGAATTAGGTCTTCAGTTGTTGAATACAAAGCTTCTACATAACAGAAATGAATTAGCAGCTGAAGTGAGAACCAAGTTTTTCCTGCAATATAAAAGGAATATATTGAAGCAGAAATATAATCTGGCCCTGATCTCTGGCTAAAGGACAAAGTATTACTAGTAGCAGTCTCTCATGCAACCAATTAATACATGCTGTCCTTTTACAAGAGAAGTGAAAAGTTTAAAAGTCCAGTTTTCCAGGATTTGATTTCCTAGGTGCATATTCAAAGGTTGAGTTTTTCACTATAAAGCTTAAGTCAGAGTCTCATATTTCGATAAACCATAGACTCCTACACAGGTAGTCCTTGTTTAGCAATTGCCTCATTTAGTGAATGTTATGACGGTGGTGAAAAAGTAACTTTGCGATCATTCCTCACATTTGTGACCTTCACAGGTCTCTAAAGCAAAGAAAAGCTGAAGAAGTCAGATTGTATGCACAGTTATGGTTGCACTTCACTTAATGACTTGAGTTGCCAGTCTTAATTGTGGTCATTAAAGGGGGATTGCCTATAGTACTACCTGAGCACTGCAGCATGGAGGCACATAGGTGGTGGTCTTATCAGAGCCAGAGGTCTTCAAAAGGTCTTCAAAAGTGGCAGCTTTAAGACTTGTGGACTTTGTTAGAGTAAAAAAACTAAGTAATGTATACTGGTGAATAAAGAGTTAACTGTATGATCAACATGTGACTTACCTTTTGTACTATACTCCTCCCACTCTGTATAAGAACCTGTGCACAGGTTCATTCCGAGCTTTTTTGTATGTACCTGCAATACAAGCAGAGCATCATTAACGCCATGCAAGCATTTATCAAATAAAAATACCTTTTTTTAAAATATCATCGTATGTAGAAGTTATTGGGCCTAGTCCTCGACCTTAACAATACCCAATTCCAGCAACGATTCTTTATATATTTTAGCCTCCAGTCTCCTAATCATCTTTGTTGCTCTTCTCTGCATCTTTCTAGAGTCTCAACATTTTGGACATACTGAAACCATGGTAATATGTTATAAATTTTGATTCTAGATCAGTAGTTCCATTGACTTTAATGACCTTTGTTCTAAACTATGTCATGATACCTTACATTAGGCTAGACACTTGCTGGCAACCACATGATATTTTCAACATTATCATATTATTTTCCATTTCATTGCAAGACCAGGCAAGTGGGATATTGTGCCCACTTGCTCCCAGACAATTCTCTCAACGCTAACCAGGTTCCATGTCTTAGCTCATTTTTTAATAAAAGAAACCTAATCAGAATCATCATCTTGCAAAGCCAATACCATCCTCTAAGTACTAGCCTTATATATAACCACAAGGCCCCATAAAAGTTCTGATGGGCTGGTAGAGAAAGTTCTGGGACCACATTCACCTTCTGATAAATGGGAGGAAGGAGGAGATTGTATCTGAGTGGGCTCACCTTGGCTGCCTTTTGATCAATAGGCATCCCTCACATGGCACCTAGTTTGCAGATGCGCTCATCATATGGTTTTCCAAATGGTCCAAAAGATTTCTCTACTCTGCTACATTCAAAAAGTCTGTTGTAGGATGTCTTGCAGGAATGTAATTGCAAGCCAAGTTGCAAGGCTTAACCATCATAGAAAAAAAAATCCTCATAGCTGATAGAAATGGAATGTGCCCACTTAGCTCCCCGGCCACCAGCTAAAATTTTTGCGTTGCTTGTCTTGGAGTTTTTTAAAATAACTAAATCATCCTAAATCTCCATAAAAGAGCTTTAAGTCATAATTTGCCACTAAGCAGCCTTGATTAGGCTTAGAGCTGAAAAGTTGGAGATTTGCAGCTGGCAAGAAGATTGTAGATGTGATCCTGGTGAAAAGCCGGATTCATAAAATGCTAATAGGACCAAATTCAGCACAAGTTCTTGATTCTTATCTTCTAAAACCTCTACTCTTTTCTCAGCTCAATCAATCTCCATCATTTTTCAACCACCAAAGGTCGTCTACTAGTATTAAATGCCTTTTGTTAAACTGAACTGCTTCGATCCAAGTTCTAAATTGTACCTTTTTTCCCTTTTCTTTCAGATCTATATGATATTTAGATTCATGTCCTCTATAACAAAGATTTTGTGGGACTCAGATCTGAATTTTCCCTCCTGCCCTTTTCATTCCATGGACATAAGATGGGGCAGGCAGGGACCTTGTAGTATGCTACAAAGGATCGTGTACGTTGGTGACATATAGAAATGAAAAATAATCATTCAAAAACTGATATTCCTCCTGTAGTATCATCTCCTTGCTCTCAGATTCCTGGAATTCCTAAGAATTATAGTTCCATGGCAGAATATATAGGTAGCCCTTGTTTAATGACTGCCTTATTTAACAATTGTTTGCAGTTACAACAATGATTGAAAAGTAACTTTATGACCAATCCTCACATTTATGACTTTTATGATCTTCACAGATTTGTAAAATAAAAGAAAGCTAAAGGTAATACGTACAGTTTCATTGGCGACTGCTTCATTCAATGACCAGTTGCCAGTCCCAATTGTCATTAAACAAGGACTCAGAAGGTCTCACATTAGATTCTCAGCATCTCCAGTGAGGCTAGGAAGGAAAGGCACTGCCAGTCTTTGTATACAATACATTAGATTAAGCTGGTTCAAAGGTCCATCTTGATGCATTCACACAACACTGTGTAATGCAACAATAAACAAATAAGGCTGTCTGGGTTAACACAACATACTAAAACCACAAAAAAACTAATAAGATGAACACTACAAATGTTATGTTGCAATTATCACACAATATAATATGCTTACCTCAGTCAAGAAAAGATATTTTAGAAGCATTTGCAATATGATAAGATTTGTACTGTTCACCTTGTTTATTTTTGGGGGAGGTTGTATGTTGTGTGAACCCAGACTGATACAGCAGACAACTATGTTCTTATGTTGTTCTAGAACAGGGGTGGGGAACTATGGTTTTTTTATGACTTGTGGACTTCAACTCCCAGAATTTCTGACTCTGCCATGCTGGCTCGGAATTCTGGGAGTTGAAGTCCACAAATCATAAAAGTGCCATAGTTCCCCAATTCTGTTTTAAATGATAAACTTGCATGCAATCCAAATATCTCAAGGCATGCAATGAGAATAATTTTGAGCACAGGTGTCAAACTCACAGTGTCACATTGTCATCACGTGACACTTCATGACTTTTTCCCATTCGCGGAGCTGGGGGAGGTGTGGCCTATGTGTGATGCATCCAGCCCACAGGCTGCCATTTTGACACCCCTGATCTTGAGGAACAGAAGGAAGAGTTACAACCAAGACAACAGTGAGGTAGAAGATATCTGAGTCCAAAGCGGAAACATATATTGAGAAAACACCTCAGACTTTACCCTCCCTAGTTCTTTCAGACTTGCAAAATTCTGTTACTTTTAACCTACAGCAATAGCACTTACTTATAATACCGCTTACCGGTTTCTACCAGTTCGTCCCAGTTCGGGCAAACTGGTAGTGGCGGCGGTGGGAGGCTCCACCCACCCGCTCAGATGTCATCATGGATGCTCTGCGCATGCACAGAATGTTCTGCGCATGTGCAGAAGCACCATGCATAAGCTATGCAAGCACGCACATGCTCACAGTACCCAAGTAAGTGGAACCCACCACTGAGACTTATATACTGCTTCCTAGTGCATTACCATCCTCTCTAAGCAGTTTACAGAGTCGTCATATTACCCCAACAATCTGGGTCCTCATTTTACCAGACTCGGAAGGATGAAAGGCGGAGTCAACTTTGATCAAACTCTTGGCAGTGAGCTGAATTAGCTTGCAATGCTGCATTTTAACCACTGCGCCCCCATGACTCCTATAATAATAGTAGTTTTAGTATTCATTTAGTATTCATTTCAAGTCTGGTCAAACTTGAACTTCTGACAATACCCCGTTATGTATCAACAGCCTTCCTAGTTTAGTACAGCCTGTTTACTGCCTGTTTTTCTGTTGATATCGTTCTTTTATTCTGACACCAATAATAGAATAACTATGATGGAGGTTTGACTGACAGTGACAGACCCACAGTCACTTAAGCAGGGGTGGGCTTCAAAAATTTTAGAAGGGGTTCTCTGCCCGGTTGCTGGGTGGGCATGGCCATGGTGGGCATATCCTAGTCAGCCTCCTACACCATGGGGGGCGCTTTTGCCCTCCCTGGGCTCCAAAGGCTTTCCTCGAGCCTCCTGGAGGGCAAAAATGGCCTCCTCAGGCTCTGGAGACCAGAAATGGGCCTGTTTCCGACCTTCCCGAGCTTCCAGTAGGCCCATTTATTTTTTGCTCTCCCAGAGCCTCTGTACATGCCCTGCACTTACCTGCATCCAAAACGGGCCACGTGGGAACTCCTAGGAGGGGCATGGAGGGTGGGGCCAGCCAGGAGTGGGATTTGGGAGGGTCTCCAAACTGCACAGAATCTTAGCTAGAGGTTCTCCTGAACCCCTGCAAATCCCCAGCAGCCCACCCCTGCACTTAGGGATTTTCCATAGCTGAAATCTTCCTAATCCAAGTCCAATATTTTAACTGCCATATTAATCTGTTTTCTTTCTGGTTTATAGATCCACCTTATTTACTACAAATTATCTGATGAATAAAGAGAATGATACTGACTCGAAAAATTCAGAACAGCAAAGAGAATCTACAGTATTATTACTAAACGATGATGACCACTGATTTGGAAAGTTTTCAAAGGCAGATGGAGAATAGGTCGATCAAGAGATATTTGTCTTGTATTATATCTAGATTAGAGCTAATATGCTTTGAAATGCCAGTTGCCAGAAAACAATGGTCAAAAGGCACAATCATCTAGATGTTTTCTGAAAAGTCTTTATATGGGCAATTTGCATTAAAGAAAAGGTTCAAGGGAAATTTGAGCCTTAAAAGCTTTGTAGATTTTACATTAAAAATTATGTACTTTTAAGAACATTGCAGAGAAAAGCTTTGTATGCGGGGAAAGCAGTTAAGGAATTCTTTGTATTCTTTTCAAGGGACTTTGAAAGAAAATCCATTTCATAAAAAAAAATACTGATCTGCCAGATTTTTGCCACAATAATGCAAACAATACAATAGTTGAGGTCTATAGTGAACCACAATGGGGACCCTGCCCTGCAGAATGACACTAAATTTGAAGAGATGCAGATACAAGTTTACCCTGAGCCATAGACTTCACTAGATGTCAGCCACAACGATTCATAACCATCCGTAAGATTGTAGCATAGAAGATTTATTCAAACCTATACACAAGAATATAGTTAAGTAAAGTTCAACTCTAAATTGATACCAGGCAACGATCAACAGAATTTAGGAGGATTGGATTTGGAGCACTTCTGGGAACACAACAACTCTAAACTGATGACACTCTTAACTCCACCATCACCCTATCTACCTGTTCTTCTATAGTAGATGACTTTGGCCCAATCCTCCTCTCTTAGCTAACCTTATCATAGAATTTTCGTGGGAATGAACACTCCTTTCACCTCCTGAAGATACTAGGATTAAATCTAAGAATTAAATTTCTAATAGATATGTTCTTCACCCAACCTGGCCCTCCATCAGACTTTTAGAACCGATTTGCTAATTACATCCGCATCACTTCTTTCTTCCATGTTTCTTTTAGGATTGTAAATTCACCATGAATACCAATCATATGTCAAATTGTACTGGAGTTGCACCTGTCCCAGGCCATTTTGGTTCAGAGGAAAAAAAGTTCAATTTCTTTGTCTCTAGTCCAAAGGTGGGCATCCTGCAACCCCAAGGCCGCATATTTCCCTCCAGCCTCTTCTTTTCAACTCTCCATCCAGCACAATCAAAAACTATTCACATAATTTCTTGACACTTTGAGATAGGAAAAGGAATTAAAACTGCATTGTAAAACCTAAACCAGATAGAACGCAAATTTTTAAAAAGAAGGGGGAAAAAAACACTCCTGAAACATATGTACTTTGCATTATTAATGATTGTTCCATCCACATCATGGCACTAAGCTTCCAAAAAATGGGTGAAGGCCTTCCCTGGGATACAAAAATGTTTCATGTCTTTATAGAATACATTCAAAAAAGTGGCCCAAATGACAAGTTTAGACATCTTGTGATGTTGGTATCATCAAAAGAAGGTGGCAAAGATAATATCTAGATGCCAAGTTCTACAATGACAATTGAAACAGGTGGATCTTTGTATTCTTAAGCAAAGATAGTGGAGAAGGATTATATTAATCTGTTAATCTTCTTGTAGAGCTTGTCAAATAGATGACTTCTCCACAAGCTCCACTGAATAAGAACCACAAGCAACAGGGACAAATGACAAGGGATCCTTCTTTCATAATGAAATAAGAAGATGGCAGAAATCATTTTCATTAGCATTTCTGAAGCAGTCGGTACCTAACTTTGACACTATAGCTATAAAGTCCATGCATTGATAGTTGCAGTGAACAGAACATTGGAGGTCTGAGGAGACCCAAGTTTGAGTCTCTAACTGTGAATGATTGGTCCAGTTATTATCTTTTATGCTAATCTAACTCTTTGCTTAGATAGCAATAGCACTTAGACTTATATACCGTTCCATAGAGTTTTACAGCCCTCTCTAAGCAGTTTACAGAGTCAGCATATTGCCCCCAACAATCTGGGTCCTCATTTTACCCACCT
>JANHFM010008481.1:5213-17124 GCA_032468115.1 Grayia smithii
TATATGACTTTTAAACACAACATCCACTTTTTTATCATACAATACATAAGCATGCCATCCATATAATAAATCATAACCCTCTATATTCAGAATTCTTTTCTCCGTTGAGTTAAACCAATCACTTATTGCAGACAATGCAACTGCATCATAATACAATTTCAAATTTGGCATTTTAAGTCCCCCTCTTTCTCGTACATCTTGTGTTATTTTCAGTTTAACCCTTGACCTTTTCCCTGCCCACACAAATTCATTAATTCCTTTCTGCCATTCATTTAAAAGTGCATCTTTTTTAATTATAGGTATCATTTGAAATAAAAATAATTTTTTGGTAAAACATTCATTTTTACTGCTGTGATTCTCCCCAACCATGATAATTGTAATTTTTTTCAACTTTCAAGTTCCTTTTGAGTCTTTTGCCATAACAACCCATAATTACTTTTATATAACTTCGTATTTGATGTTGTAATATACACTCCCAAATATTTAACCTTTTTAACTATTTCAAAACCAGATATTTCTTTTAATCTTTCTTTCTGTTCTAAAGCCATATTTTTAACAATTATTTTTGTTTTCTGCTTATTTACCTTGAATCCCGATATCAAACCATATTGTTTCAATATCTCATTTAACTCTTTAGTCGATTGACATGGATTTGTAACCGTAATAAGCAAATCATCTGCAAATGCCCTTAGTTTATATTCTTGATTCCTTATCTTTATTCTCTTTATTTCACTTGATTCCCATATTTTAATCAATAAAATTTCTAAGGTCAATATAAATAACAATGGAGAGAGGGGACAACCCTGTCTGGCAACCAGTCACCTTTACAACAAGTCACCTTGACAACTAAGTGTGGTCACATGAACTGGAAACCAGTAAAAATCACCCATTAAAATGAATGGATTCACATTTACAACTGCCAGATTCATTAGCAACCATGGCATTCGCTTAATGTCAATCACAGAAAAAGCTTGTAAAATCACTTCCAGTCATATAGATGCCTTGAATTATGACCATAATGGCTGATGACCATATTTCCAGTCTTAGTTGTGATAGTAAGTCGAGGGCTACTTCTAATCCTTTTTAACATTTGTTCAGCCATGTGTGTATATATAGTTGAGAGCCAGTTTATTGTAGTGGTTGTCCCACAAAGCCAGCTGGATTCACCAGTCACACTCTCTCTGTTCTAGGAAAATAGCAATGGGCAACCACTTTCAAAATTTTGCCAATAAAACTGCAGGGATTAGTCCAGTCAGTCAACAAGAGTCAATAATGATTCAAAGGCACACACACACACAAAGGATTTGTAAGCTGATATGAAAGGGCTACTTCCATATGATCCTTGGCATCCTCTGGCTTGACACACATATTCTAAGGACCTTTTCCCTCCACCATCCTTGAATGGAGAAAATTATATTGACATGTAATCTATTATTGTTGCCAATTCTTATTCCAATATTACCTATCCATAGGCAAGCTTCAAAAACCCTTTTGAATAATGATCTAAAACATCTTCTTCTCATTTCAGTTATGCACTCCATCCCCAAAACTTTAAGGAACCTTAGATATTAGAACATTTATAGGGCCTATAATTTGCTCCTTTAGCAGTTATTAATGGGAGAATCAATATACCTATTTATATGAAGAAGGAAAATCATAGCAAAGTTTCAGAAAAGCTATGATTAAAAGAAACACACTGAATGTAATGTGATTGTTATAGTTCTGCAACACAAATCCTACCCTTTACAAATGTACATATTGGCAGTCCTCAACTTACAACCATTCATTTAGCATTTATTCAAAGTTACAATGGCACTGAAAAAAGCAACTTAGGACTGAGATCCTTGCACATAACTATTGCAGTAATCTTATGATCATGTAATCAGAATATGTGTGCTTAGCAACCGGACATGTATTTATGACAGTTGCATCATCCCAAGGTCATGTGATCACCATTTGCAACCCTCTCAGATAATTTCTGACAAGTGAAGTCAATAGGGGAAACTGGATTTGCTTAATGACCACAGTGACTGCAGTGATTTGCTATAATAACTGGCAAAAAAATTAGTAAAATCAGACATGACTTACTTAACAACTGCCATGCTTAGCAATGGAAATATGATCCCAATTGTAGTCATAGGTTGAGGACTATCTGCACAATGTTGAAATGCAAGTACAAAATATGGGTGATTGCAATTGATATAATGGTATACTATTCCTCATTTTAACTTCATTTTCCTTAGCAATAGTTTCCAATGCTATGTGCTATGCAAAATTCCCAACCACTAGAAATCAAGTTTAAATCAAGTTTAAGAATATTGTGAAAATAATGTGAGTCAGCCAAGATTTTTAAACATGATTTTTTTTAAAAAAAATAATCTTTATTGATAGTTACATAAGTTAAAACATAAAGAAAAAAAACAAACAATGACAAATCTACAATGAACAAAATAGGAACAAAAAAAAGAGCACATAAACAACACTATCTAAACATATAGAACAAGATTTGACGACTGGAGAGCTTTTCTGCTCTTATCGATAGTTTTAACAAGATCATTCTAACTTATTCTAACTACATATTTTAAAGTTTTCAGTAAAATATACAATTAAACTATTTACATATCATGATTTATGAGTTCCAAGAGTTTGTTTCTATATCTAAATATCTGTATTGTTAGTTTTATTTTGTAAAGTTTTGTTACGATACCAAACATACCATTTTTCCCAAGATTCATAGAACTGTGCTTCTTGTTTTTTAAAATATACGTCAATCTCTGATTCAGCTATTTTGAATACCAGTTTTGGTTCATGAATTACTTTTATGTATTACATTTATATTGCCCTTCCTGATGCAAATGTGAAATTTTCCTTCTTTAATCCTTACTACAAAAATTGTGTGATTTAAGTTACACTGAGAAATAATGACTGGCCCAAGGCCTTCCAATGAAGTCCAAGACTAAATGGGTATTCCTAGTCTTCATTGAATGCCTCAACTACTACAATGCACCCATTTTTATTCTCCATGACTAGAAAAGTGAAATCTCCTTTTTCTGTAGCATGTGCTATATCTTACAGTTGTTCAAGACATTTAAATAATTTTCAAAGAGGATATCTTCCTTTTTTTTAAATATAGCTTGTATTACTAAGAGTTGCTTAAGTTATTGAGAAACTTCTGAGTATTTCTAAAAGAGTATATTTTCTGAGATAGTTCTTGCATAGGTAACTTTGTCCACAGGTCCAATATATTATTTTCTGCACTAAACTGTTACAAATGCTACTGAAGATAGGCAACCGAATTGTCAGCATTACAGCTTTTTCTTCACTGACTTAGCACAATTTACCAAACGAGAATATTTGTGGGGTGTTTCCGTACAATTTGTGGGATATTTAGAACAATCTGTTTTCTTGTACATGCATTGCTATTATCTGCCTCCTTCTCCAACTGCCTTTTTGACCCTAAACTATTGGATGATAAGTTGGATTGCTTGATTTCAGTCTCCTCATGTGACGATACAAGAAGGTGTTGGCTATGTTCTGTCACAACTCTTGCAATCCAAGGAAGCTGCAGCTGAAATCATACCGTGAGTGAAATTCCAATTAGGAATTACATGCTTATGTGGTTATGTGATGCCCGTTTGAATTCAAATACCATTTTTCAGTTCCTCCTGCCCTGATTGGACATTAGCAATGTCAAGCTGGGGCATGAGGGCTGCTCAAGGAAGTATGTCTCTTGGAAACTGCTCCTGCAGCAACAGTGTCCTGGGTGGCATGGGGCAAATGATGCAGGGTGCTTCTCACTAGGCTAGCCTCTAGTAGGGTGCTTCTCATAGGTAAGGTATCTCTTGCTGGTCTCTCGCACAACCTCCCCATAAAACAGAAATAATCTGTTTTTGCCTTATCGTTTATATCTTCATTGGTCTTAAGGTAAAGAGTACATTTTTAAAATTTATTCTTAATTGTGCTCGGTTCTAGATAAGTCCCTGTAGCTTTCTTGGCAAGATTTTTCAGAAGCGGTTTGCCATTGCCTCCTTCCTTCAACTGAAAGTGACTGGTTTAAGGTTACCAAACTGTCTTTGTGCCTAAGGCAGGACTAGAGTCTTCCCGTTTCTAGCCTGATTCCTTAACCAGTACCTACATAGATTTTAATGTGGAGAATCTACATGTAATATATAAATTCTTGCTGCATTTATCAAGGCCTCCATAGTACAGTGTTTTCTTCCACATGATATAAGCTTCTGTGATGTGATAGTGCTTATCTGACTGCTTAGTTCTCTGCTTAGTAATTAAATAAGATTTTCTTTTTGTCTGCAGGTTGCTCTTAGAATCCACCCTCCCTCAACACATGCTTCACTTGGTTTGTTCCAAGCTGGAAGATGGAATAGGAACTGCAGTGGAATGTGCATGGGGTCTTCACTACATTATTTGCAGGTAAATATATTTTGTGGACAATGAAGGTCTCAAATAGTAGTCAGCATTTAGAAGGGAATAAACATTAAGCAGAGGCATAATTTTTCATTCCAGGCTTTGCAGATAAATCATGAGAAAAAAAACTAGTGTCATTGGCCATTAAAGAATTAATTAATCTCCTTAGCAACCAAGGACGGGGAAAATGTTGAGCAAAAGACAGTTGGTAGCAGGACTAATTTTTAGACAGAATTTAGTTACAGGTTTTCCCTAAGGAAAAAACATTGTGATTTTAAATAGGAAATTAGGTTAATTCATGTGGTAGATTACTCCCCTGGTTACCCTTCTGTTGTTTTTTTTAGGCGAGTGGGTGTGTCAGTAAATAGAAAACAGAACAAAACAATCCCTTCGATAGGATTCTATTTATAGTTCTGTAACTACATTGGGTAATTGTACACATTGATTTACAATAAAAATAACACAGCAGCTCGATCCTTTGGCATCATATAACTGGGTTTTTAAGGTGATATATCAGAAAATCAGGAAAAAAAGGGGAATTTTCAATCTGCCTGCAGTCAGAGCAAGAACAAAGAAAGACAGAGCCAGCTACCAGTACAATTGAAAAATCAGGAGAAAAAGAACTGGGTTTATATATTTACTAGTGCTTTTATTCTGTTTCAGGGGGAAAAAGCAATCTGAGTGCCTTAACAAAAACAAATGCAATAAAAAGCAATACCATATACATTAATATAATATCAGTAGTAAAAGTCATATTGACAACACCATTTATAATGCTCAACTAGATGCTAGCTACATATCTTAATTTCTGAATGCTTGCTTAAATACAGTGACTTGAGTTTTCACCAATTTTCTAAATATTAACAGAATGCTGATTTTATTTCCAGCAAGAAGCAGTTCCCCATCAAGAAACATGCTTGCTTCTAAATCCCCTGCTCTTGCCCCTTGAGGGTGGAGGATAGGGAGTTTTAATATCGTTCCTGTGCTGTACACCTTGGGTGAATAGATTCTGCTTGGAGTAAGCAGCCCTACATAAATCTATGCCCCAAGCCATAAAAACCTTTATTATTAGTACCTTGAATTGTACCAAAGACAAATTGGTAACTAGCACAATTCCTGAAGTACTGGTATGGTGAAATATTATTAGGAGGTCTCCATTAACGGACAAGCAGCTGCATTTTGTATCGGCCAAAAATTCTGGATGATAGTCCCATTTTGAACCGAGCAAGCCACTTTGATGACCTACTTAAAGGCATGGTCTAGAAATTAGGACACTGAATTTTAATCCTGCCATAGATACAAACCCAGCTGGGTGGGCCAATCACTCATACCAGCCCTAGGAAGGAGGCAATGGCAAGCATTTTTCCAAAAATGTTGCCAAGAAAACTGCAAAGACTTCTCCACTGATATGAAGGTAGCTTCTACCCACTAAGCACTTTGAATAGATAGTCCATTTGGTAGGTGATGAGAGCATGCCTGTTTGATGGAAGCCTTGTGGATGTGTTGAAATGTGAGCAGGACTTACCCCATTATAGCCAGTTCATCTGTCTTACTCTAACTTTAGACCATATTCTATGTCCTGCATTCTGGAATAAGAATAGAACAGAGCTGGGATGGACCTTGGAGGTCTTCAGCCCCCTGCTTAATCGGGAGAACCTATACTATTTCACTTAAGTTACTGTCTAGTCTCTTCTTAAAAACCGCCAGTGATGGAGTGTTCCATTGATTGTCCTCACTGTTAGTAAGTTTCTCCTTAATTCCAGGTTGCTTCTCTCTTTGATTAGGTTCAAACCATTGTTTCTTGTCCTGCTCTCTCGTGCTTTGGAGAATAATTTGACCCCCCTCTTCATTGTGGCAGCCCCTCAAATATTGGAATACTGCTATCATGTCACCCCTTTTCTTTAGACTAGATCCTGCAACCGTTCTTCATATGTTTTAGTCTCCAGGCCTTTGATCATTTCAGTTACTCTTCACTGAATTTTTTCCAAAGTCTTGACATCTTTTTCGTAGTATGGTGAGCAAAATTGGTTGCAGTATTCCAGGTGTGGTCTTACTAAGTTTTATAAGGCAGTACTAATATTTCATGTGATTTTGATTCTATGCTTCTGTTTATATAAACCAGGATTGTATTAGCTTTTTTAGCTGCTGCTGCACACTGCTGGTTCATATTCAAGTGAACATTCACTAGGACTCCAAGGTCCCTCTCACAGTTACCGTTTTTGAGCCAAATCTCGCCTAATCTGTACTTATAACTTTGATTTTTCCTGCCTAAATGTAAAACTTTGCTTTTCTAAACATTAAAATTCATATTGTTAGATAGGGCCCATTGTTTAAGTTTTTCAAGATCTTTTTAGATCCTGAGCTTGTCTTCTGGGATGTTGGCTATTCCTGCCAGTTTAATGTCATCTGCAAATTTGATGGGTTTCCCTTCTATTCTCTCATCTGTCATTTATGAAAATGTTGAAGAGTACTGGGCCTAAAACGGAGCCTTGTGGTACTCCACTGCTTATTTCTTTCCATGTGGATGTAATACCATTAAAAGCTACTTGTTGAATACAGTTTGATAGCAGCTACAAATCCATCTGCTGGCAATATTGTCTATTCCACATTTTTCTAGCTTACCAAGAAGTAGGTTGTGATCTACTTTGTCAAATCCCTTACTGAAATCTAAGTATATTATGTCCACAACATTTCGCTGGTCTACTAATTTAGTTACCGTATTTTTCGGAGTATAAGATAGTCCGGACTATAAGATGCACCTACTTTTTTTGGTGAGGAAAACAAGAAAAATAAATCTGCCTCTGCCTCCCAGCAATTTTGCCTCATTGCAGCAAACAGCAAACAGCCTGCTTTACTTTCATTTTCATTTTCAGCATAGCTTGATTAGCTCAAGAAAAGAAAAATCTCGTAGCAATTTACTTCCTTGCTGCAAGAGCAGAGACCCGGGCAGTAAGCAATGGCAATTGCTGCAGCCTGAAACAGCTGAGGTTCGGGACAATCAACTTCTGATAATTAGGCTGTGCTGAAGCTAAACAGGCTGTTTCTGCTTGCTCCAAGGAGGTAAATTGATGGGAGGCAGAGGCCAAAGGGTGGGGGCCAGTGGGTGAGCAGGGCTACATTCGATGTATAAAACACACCCAACTTTTCACCCCCTTTTAGGGAGGAAAACGGTATGCCTTATATTCCAAAAAATACAGTAGTTTGTATCCAAAAGTACCTTTCTGGATTTCCCAACAAGAAGCATATTTTTTTTAAAAAAAGGCAACAAGGCAGAAGTGCTTAAGTATGGTAAAGTGCTAAATTCTCCAAAGTGTGGTTCTATTTAATTTTTTTTTAATTTTTTTTTAAAAAAACTTAATAAAGCTGTTTTAAAAATTAAATTTCACAGGCTGGAGCAGAAGTTTTGATTGGTGTGAAATTTCTAATATTTTCAGTTGGCAGTTCTTTGCTTTTCCTTTCTATTACTGAAAAATGACAGTAGAAAAATAATTGCTTATACACTACTAACTTTCTAATTAAAGGTTCTGGATCCCATACAGGAATAAGAAAAAAATGAAATAAAAGACAGAACAAATTAAACAAACTGTTAACTTCAGTTGTCTACATCTTCGGTGTATTGCTTGTTATTGCTTCTCCCAGCAAGGGTTTCAACTCATATCTGTAGGTAGTTCTAAGCTTATGACCAAAATTGTGTGTAAAATTTCTGTTCCTAAGCAAAACAGTTTTTAAGTGACTTTTTGGCCTTTCTTGCAACAATTGTTAAGTGATTCACTGCAGTTGTTAAGGTAGTAACATGGTTATTAAGTGAATCTGGCTTCCCCGTTGACTTTGCTTGTGAGAAGGTTGCAAAAGGAGATCACATGACCCCAGGACACAACAGCCATCATAAATACATATCAGTTGCCAAGCGCCTGAATTTTGATCATGTGATCACAACGATGCTGCAAAAGTTGTAAGTTTGAAAAACGGTCGGAAGACACTTTTCTTCAGTGCCATTGTAACTTCCAATGATTACTAAACGAATAGTTGTAGGTAGAGGATTACCTGTTGTTGTTCAACATGTTCAGAATATTAAATTTTGTCTAGTGCTGTCAAAGTTCCTCCAGCCTTCTATATCTTAACTTCTTTTAATAGGCATCTGTTAATGCTTCTGTGATGTGTTAGACTTAATCTCTGTTGATAAAAACAGAACTTAACAGACCTATATTATTATGCTGCAACAGAATAATTAATTATCTGAAACTTTAATTTTATTTTCTTATTTTAATGCAAAAATCATACTTTCACAATCCCTCTACAAGGCTATTGCACATTATCTGCTTTTTCTAAATTATTTCTTTGTAAATTATATGGGCATAATGCCATTTTTCCTATTTTCTTCAGTTCATTTTAGCTTAATAAAATATGAAATAGGCACTTTCCAAAAATCCTCTTGCACATTTTGAAATATGCACCCACTGGATGCCAACAAAGTATATGGTTATTTTGTTGGAAAAAAAAGCTGAAGTACTAGCTAAGTGTTAATTAGCAATTTTTATAAAACATTACTCCCCCAAAATGTAATTTTCCTTGTGAAAACTGCAAGTTAAGTTATTTCACTTCCAGTTGAAAAGAAAATGCATAATGCAAGGAAGGCATATAGGAATATTTTAATATTTTATTCTATAAAGCAATATAGTAATGCAATCTGTTTTATATTCTATAAATTAAAAATAATTGATATAAATAAATTTAGCATATAAAACAGAATAGCATTGCCAATCACAGCTGCCTTAAGTTAATAGCATAAGCCTGTTCATCTGCTGCTTAAAATAATAATACACAATACAACAAAAATTAATTACCAGCAAATTTATCAACAACTTTGACAGCTAACTCTAAAAATTAACTGGAAATTCAGGTGCATCATTGTATGCCAGTCATATAGTATTTTCTAATTTCTTAAGGTGATTATTTATTTTATTGGCCCTGAATTATTGTTCATATCATAGGACCAATGCATTTCAATTCTTTTCTTGTTTTGACTGCAAATATCAAATATTGATGTTGCCCACTTCCCCAATTCAGTGCAAATATTTTCCTGGGAATCAACCCATCTTAATGTAAACCAAATTGTAAAGTCTGAAGTTGGGAAGTTTCCATTCATTCATTCATTCATTCAGCCACCCATCTTATCAGATGGTAGGGCAACATTGATATGCACAATGTAATAAAGGCCTAAATCGCTGACTCTCCCTTTTATTATACAAGATGTATCAGTTCAATTGACAATACAAAGGATATAGGAAATAATTCAAGGACTGATTCTACCCATCAACTGGAAACTTGGCCAAAAATTGGTGTGTTATGAGTTCGTTGAATATTGACCTGTTCAATAAAACACAAAAGCAATACAGATCCTTTTTATTAAAATCATGCAGATTCATAATAAAAACCTATGTTTTGTGTAGGCTCTCAGGATTCTGTAGAAAATTGCCACTTTAGATGATGTTTCCTTTATTAAATGAACAAACAGCATCTTATTTGGATTTTGATTTCCCAACTAAATTTTGCAAGCACAATTTGCAATTTAATTTAAAAGTCTGTGTTCCATTGCTTCTCAACCCACATTTTAGAAAAATTAAGTGTACCACTTCCCTTTGTTAAGCAACCTTTCACACTATATTATTTTTCTCTATTCCAAAATTTTAATAGCCTATATTCATGTTTCTAAATATTCTTACCCACCACTATCTAAAATCACAGGAAGGCTTGAAGATTTTGGCCCAGCAGTTCCCTCTGTCACTTGGTCTGGCAGCTGGCTTTTCTCTGCTTGGTAAAACTTTTGATCTCTTGTCAACTTCAAAATCTCTAAGGAATCAAAATTGCTAAGTGTGTCTCAGGATCACCAGGCATCTTTTTTTCTTTCTTAATTCATAAATCTTCAACAGCCTCTTGTCTAGTGTCTATCCCAGGCTGTGCAAGCCAATATGCCTCCCAATTCCTATTCCCAGAATTTGTCTGAGAAATTTAGGATTCTGCTTTTTAGGACAGTTGTTGTTAGTTGCGAAGTCGTGTCCGACCCATTGTGACCCCATGGACAATGTTCCTCCAGGCCTTCCTATCCTCTACCATCCTCTGGAGTCCATTTAAGCTCATGCCTACTGCTTCAGTGACTCCATCCAGACACCCTGTTCTCTGTCGTCCTCTTCTTTTCCCAGCATTAAGCTCTTCTCCAGTGAGTCCTTCCTACTCATTAGGTGGCCAAAGTATTTGAGTTTCATCTTAAGGATCTGGCCTTCTAAAGAGCAGTCAGGGTTGATCTCCTATAGGACTGACCGGTTTGTTCGCCTTGCAGTCCAAGGGACTCGCAGGAGTCTTCTCCAGCACCATAGTTCTTATACTGGACTTAATTCTTACCAATAGGGATGAAATGATAGAAAGAGTAGAAATTATAGGAACCTTGGAGAAGAGTGGTCATGTCCAGGAGTGGGTTTCACTTAGCTTTACCACCGGTTCATCGTGCGCATGTGCACTGTCTGCCCATGCGCACAGCCTTCCATGCATGCACTTTGCTCGCTCATGCACCTTCCACGCATGCACCTGCCCTCGAAAACGTGCCTAAATAGCATAATGTGGAGCCAGGGCGGGTAGGTAGGCCCACCCGCGATTGCTGCTACCAGGTTGCCTGAACCAGTGTGAACTGGCTGAATACCACCTCTGGTCATGTCATACTATAATTCAACATAATGCAGGCACATATAATTGAACCAAGTCAGACTAGTGTTTTAGACTTTGAGAAACTGACTTCAACAAACTAAGGGAGAGATTAGCAAAGATTCCATGGATAGAAATCCTAAAGGGAAAAATAGTTCAAGATGCTTGGGAAATTCTGAAAGATCATAAAAGTCTGGTCAAACACATTATCATAAGAAACAAGTGACTCTCGATGAAACCAGCATGGCTGCATAAAGAACTCTATTAAATATTTAAAAAATGGAAAGAGGGATACACAACCAAAGCACAATACCAACAAATAGCCTGAATCCACAGGGACAGAGTTGGAAAAGCTAAGGCTCAGAATGGACTAAGACTTGTAACAAATGCCAAAAAATAACCCCAAAAAAGTTTCTTTCAATATGTAAGGAGCAAGGGAAAAAAATCAAGGAAACGATTAGTCCACTAATGGGAGAAGTGGGCAAGAAAGTGACCGAAAGCAGGGAGAAAATGGAACTGCTTAATACCTTCTTGCCTCTGTCTTTACATGAAAAGGAAAAAAAAAATAGTCCAACCTATCAAAAACAGGAAACAGAACAGGAATGCAGGTCAAAATAGGGAAGATATTGATATTGTATTCACTGCAGATAAGTTCAAACAGCCAAGACTAGATGAATTACATCCCAAGGTTCTGAAAGAGCTGGCAAATGTGATCACGGAACCACTGAGCAAAATCTTTCACAGCTGCTATAGCATGGGGACTACTATAGAACTGGAAAAGAGTTGATTTGGT
>JANHFM010008484.1:124568-147780 GCA_032468115.1 Grayia smithii
AGCCAGTGCCTCTCTCTCATCTCTAAAAAGAGGGCAATAGCAAACCACTTCCCAAAAACTTTATCAACCTGAAGTCAACACTGACTCAACTCCCCATCCCCCCCCAAAAGATAAATAAACTCATGTTGGCTCTCCCAAACAAAAGCAATGATTTTATTGGGGTCAGGACTAGGCATGAAAAAAAAAATATCCCTCGTCTTTAATAATAAAATTGTAATCTAGATACCAGACAGGACAATAATGGAACTTTGCAACTTTACGAAACAAAACCTGTTCATTTGAAACAAACAAAGAATCAAATGCAAAATGAAGCTTTTCAGTCAGAAGTATAAGTCTGTCCGGTTCCACACAACCCTAGAAATCTGCACCCCATCTTCAAGATACCTACTGTTATTCCCCTTCTACCATATCACTTGCCTGGGCTCAACCTCAACAACCACATAACATCTGATCCTGCATTTGGCACATTCGGCACATATAAAACCATGCTCTGGTTGCACCTATGTTGCACAAAGATATATTCTGGAGCATGGGGCCCAGGCTTGAAGTCTGCAAGATCACACTCCAGGTCCTTTAACCAAGTTGTAAAAAATGGCTCAACCCCACAAGCCCACAGTGTGTTTACTTTGGCTGGAGTTCTGCAGGACAATGCTAAAGCCCTGATAGACAACATTCCCACTCTACTGGACAAGCACCTGTCTCTGACCAAGCAGAGGAAGAGAGGTTCAGGCAACAACCTTGGCCTACATGTTCAAACTTCCTAGAATTTGTGGCGGCTTCTCCCAAAGTCATAACTTAACATGATGTGTTGCACCCAGTCAGTCAGTATTTATCAGCTCATAGAATATATAATTTGCTAAATATATTCATGTCAAAAAGAAGAAAAAATACTAGAAACTGCTGTACATGTGGTAACAATAATTTCTAAGCCATCTCATACATAAATTGATTTTAAGTATTTAAATAACCGTGCAGAATTTTGTGAAGATCTCCATTTGTATGCCATCATATTTCTCTCCCTCCCTCCCTCCCTCCCTCCTTCTCTCTCTGTCTCAGTCTCTCTCATCAACTTATTGAGCTTTGTATCTCCTTGCTTATGTTGTATACCATTTTGAAGTTGAGGTTTTATAACTTGAATAACAGGTGTTGGCAAAAATATTTACTTTTTGAAGCAGAACTGATTACTTTTCTTTCTGGGAAAAGGTGGGGACAGGGAGGACTTAGAAAAAGAAAAGCTGAGCAAAATATTTTGAATGTCTGATAACAGGGAGGAATAAAGTTCCTTAGTTTTATTGTTGAATTTTCAGGCTTGTCTGTTCCATTATTATTTTGCATTAAAGAACTCATGTACTTTAATGCTATATGATGAGAGATAGTAGATTATGAAGTGGCAAACATTTTAAAGAGTTGTGTTTAAAACTTGTAAAACTTGTATGTAACAGTTTTCATAGGCATGTTGAGACAGGCTTCCTGTTTTAATAAGTTCATTTAGATGGATTTTGTTAATAGATACTAGTATGACTAAATGTTTTATATAGCCTGTACTGTACAACCTTTTTACATTTCTTCAGAGAAATCAAAAAACTGAATCATTGTAAAGATCTCCTTAATTCCTTGTTAGGAAGAACAACTAACTTCTGAAAAATCTTAAGACTATTTTAGATATATCTCCCAAATAATAAAAATACACAAAATTTTATAAATACAATTCTATAGATGCACAAATCTCATATTTTTTGATTAAGTGGATAATGGTACTGATTATGTACTTACAAAATACATCAAAAATTATATTTCTGTAAAATAAAATTCTTTCTGAAAAAATTGAGATAAAGTTAACTTTTCACAGCTGAGAAGCAAAACATCTTCAAAGAAAAACCAGAAAGTTCAGTTGCCTGTTAAAAAAGCATCTTTAGGACAATTATGACTTGGATGACTGAGA
The DNA here is from genome assembly GCA_032468115.1 of Grayia smithii. Classification (NCBI taxonomy): domain Eukaryota; kingdom Metazoa; phylum Chordata; class Lepidosauria; order Squamata; family Grayiidae; genus Grayia; species Grayia smithii. The sequence goes on from JANHFM010008484.1 coordinate 126,511, forward strand.
ATCTCCATAGCCATTTTCTGAGTATACTGAGTTGGAGTTTGACAAAACTAATTTTGTGTACATCAACTTTTGCCATAGATGTCAGAGGATTTGTAGTTCAACTAATGAAGGGTACACTTTACTGTAAGATGGTGATTAGTAGATATTTAAAACATGGTTACGTATCTTGGATTATACCACACATACTGTTTATAATTAATGATTTTTAGTGGCTCTGCTTAACGTTTCTTTAATCTCAGAAATGCTGGATTGAGTTGTGCAAAGCATTAGAAAGGGATGTTTTGCAAAGAAAGTTAACATAGGCAAAACTTCCCTTCTCAAATATTAAAATAGCCATGTTCTCTGGAAGGCTTCAAGTCTGCTTTGAAGGTTGTTTCGGGTTGTCTGTGCCTACATGTGCACATGCAACTGCTTTTCTTTGCGTACAGTTCCAATGAAAGCATTGCTTGCGTATGTAAATGCAAACAACTGGAGACAGTCTTTCAAGAAAGACATGACTGCTTTAATACTTCAAAGAAAAATAGTTCTCAAAATGATTTCCATGGAGCATTCTTCTGGATATTTTTGCACAGGTAGAGTTTTCATATTTGTTCAGGTGTCTTACAAGGAAGTAAAATTTTGGTTTGACTTCTGTTTTCCAGATACCTTGTAACCCATCTTATGGGAGCGGATTTGAACAATATTGTAAAATGCCAGAAACTCACAGATGACCATGTACAGTTTCTCATCTATCAAATTCTTAGGGGTTTGAAGGTATTTCCAGATTTATAAGCATAGTCACTCCTCTGTACACTTACTTTCTCTTTTAAAGAGAACTATAGAGGCAAATAATGTATTCAGGCAAAGGCAATTATTGCATTTTTGCTCTTCTGAATTATGTAGAGTGATTTCCTTTTAAATAGATTTGAAGAACGTTTGTCCTTTCTGAAATCTGAGATGGAAACAAAAATGCTATTGCACAACTATTGAATTGGCTCTCCTTCTTGCACAATTGAATTTGAATTGGCCCAGCTTTGGCTCCACATTATATTCAGAGGCATTAATGTTCTTAGTGCATGCCATTTTTTCATTTGCTTGTACTGCATATGCTGTATTTTTATTAGATATGAAGAAGAGGAGACTGTGACACTTGAAGGAAGGGGGTATAAAAAAGGTCTTCACCTAATCCCTTCAACTGTTTGCAATACTGCCTATAGGGGAAGAGATCATGCTGTAGATAACATTGTAAAGTACTCTCTCCCACTCTCCCCCCCCCCCCCCCGGGCTTTGTCATCTAGACAAAGACAGGAAAGATCTCCAACAGGCATGAAAAACATAATTTTATAATGTAGCCAGTAGTAATATTTTCTCAACCATTTTATTAAATTCAGGAACATAGTTTTTTCCCCCTAACCTCCCATAAAATGAGTTCAGGAAATACTGTCTACATTTTTTTTTTAATTAACACTGCCTGTCACGCTCCAGGAAGGAAACACAGAGTTGGGAAATGTCCTATATTGGCGCAGAGAAAAAGTGGCATAGTTGAACTACATTATTCAAAGCCAAAATTCAGCTCTTTGTTTTGGTTAACAAAATGGCCAGTCCTAGAAGAAAACATGTTTTCATCTTGTACAATGGGGGGAGGGGGGGAGGAGTTGAAAATACTTTGATTTTGGTTTACAAATTGAGGCATATTTTAAACATGTCTGTATCTGGATAAATCTTGTCTGTATCTGGATAAATCTTGTCTGTATCTGGATAAATCTTGACTTTGCTCATTTGTTTTTTTTGGAAACTAAAAACTAATGAAAAAATATGGAGTGACAACCAAAGAAATCAGCCAAATAAACCGTAACTAATTTGCTCATCTCAGCAACTTTTTATTTTTGGGGTATTTTTGAATCTGTGTTGATTCTTGGTGACTGCCTAGACAAGTCCCTGCAGAGTTTCTGGTTTTGTTTTGTTTTGTTTTGTTTCTGGGCATCTTTTCAGAAGAATTTGCCATTGTCTCCTTTCTAGGGCTGAAAGAGTGATAGGTCTAGTTATCTTTATGTCTAAGATAGGACCAGAACTCACAGTCTCTCAGTTTCTAGTTTGATTTAGTACAAGTTATGATAACTCCAAAACACAAACAGTAACAACTACATTAAGGTGGAATAGGGTTACGAGAATTTGACTCTCCTAAACATATATAGACAAGGTTAGTTAGCATATCTTTAATCAACTTTAATTTTATTGAAATCTGTCCAAACTGCCAGACATTCCCTTAAAATTTTATGATGTAATTTGTGATGAGATGATCTAATTGCTCAGATTCCAAGACACTTTGCACATAGATATTTTGAAACAAAATGTAACAAGAAAGGATTATATCTAAAGAATGAAAATCTTACATTACATTATTGTTTTTCGTATAGGCATTTTTAAAAAATTTCTAGTTGCAGATATTTGCTTTTCTATAAAAAGAAGCTGAGAGCAGGCCAAAAAAAGTACAATTACTATATCATGAATGCTGTATTCAGTGGGTTAGGAAAAACATATTTTTTCATAAGTAAATTGAAAATATTGCCCTAAATCTAATATTAAAATTTTTATTTTTAGTATATCCATTCTGCTGATATAATACACAGAGTAAGTATTATTGAATTATTAAAATAAGCAATATTTATAGTATACAGTATATATTATATAGTTCTTCTGGAAGACAAAATTTTGAAATTTTATAAATGAAAATAATTAAACATATCCATATAAAGGAAGACATTATACATCCAACTTTGTTACAGTGTTGATTCCACTCACCTTTCTCACTCATTGTCTCTGTTAAAATGCAGTATATCTTTGGTAAATTTTTATAGTAAATGCAATATTGTATTTTTATGGATAATCTTATACGTTTTTGTATAACGTTTGTTGCTGTTTATACAATACAGTACAAGTTATAAAAGTTATTACAAATAAGATGTGACTGTATTTAATAGCTTGCTTTTGGAAAGCTATTTTAATATGGCGGTCTGATTCTTTTTTTTCTCTTTTTATTTTAGGATTTAAAACCTAGTAACCTAGCTGTGAATGAAGACTGTGAGTTGAAGGTAACTTGGAATTAGTATGCCAAATTGTTTATGGAAATTAAGCATTTTTAATCTTATAGGTCAAGACCTTGATAGTGAAGTGTAGGTACCTGTGTATATATGTCCATAATGTTCTTTTGGGTATAACATCATAATTCTTGTGTGTGATATAGTGATATAGTGTTACTGTTCTTGTGCATATACTGTCTCAGATGTATTATAAATCCTTGATATCTGTTTTATTTAAAATTTTTCATTTCTGTCTGCCTGCTTAATCTCAGACTTCTTCCTAGTGTAGCTTGATAGAAAAGAAGTGTGCTCCTTCTGTCTCGCCCTCCATTTTTTTTTGTCTTGCTTACATTCTTCTTTAATTGTGTCAATATAAGTCTGTTTTTCTTATTTTTCAGATTTTGGATTTTGGGTTGGCACGGCATACAGATGATGAAATGACAGGATATGTAGCAACCAGGTGGTACAGAGCTCCTGAGATCATGCTGAACTGGATGCATTACAATCAAACAGGTATGATGTTTCATTAGCCTAACCCAGTGTTGGTGATGTGCCGGAAACTGGAAGAGCAGGCATCCAATATACATGTGTGCTCCAGGAAGATGATTTTCCGGTTTCCTGCATGCACATGCGCACCAGCCACCTCGTCTTCCTGTTTCTGGTGCGCATGCGAAGACCATCTGGCCGGTGCGCATGCGTGTGCCAGAAACCAGAAGAGCAGCCACCCAGTGCACATGTGCGCGCCAGGAAGATGATCTTCTGGTTTCCAGCGTGCGCATGCACACCAGCCATTCTAGTTTCTGGTGCGCATGCACGCACGAAGACAGTTGGCTGATGCGCACAGGGCAGCTGCCCTTCCGGTTTCCAGTGCTCCTGTGTGCATGAAGATCAGCTGGCCGGTGTGCCAGAACCTGGAACCTAGTCATAATGTTACATTAAGCATACTTAACAGTTTTCATAATATTTTTGTACAAACAAAGTATAATCTAAATGGCACCAGTTCATAGTTTGATATACTGTATGTTTTATCAGTTTCATATGTGTGTATCTGTGTGCGCGCGTCTCTCTCCCCCCCCCAGTATGTGTGTATTGGATCACCTTAATCCTACCTCTTAGTTTTACAACATAATCTGTTTTTTTTCAATTCTTTACAATTACATGCACATTGTATAGAATATTTTACCAGTAGAATATTTCAGTTGAACTTCGTAACTATTAATTTACTTTTAACTTGATTTGTTTTATCCTCAGTTGATATTTGGTCAGTTGGGTGCATTATGGCTGAACTTTTGACTGGAAGAACACTGTTCCCTGGTACAGACCGTATCCTTCAGAAGCATCTATAAGTAAAATAAAACAACAGGTTGAACTAGAAAGGATATATTAATTAATATGAAGCTATGATATTGAACTCCTTCTTGTGCAAATTATTGCAGGGCTATTTTGTCAGTCATGGTTTAGGAAAATTAATTCATTCTCTTTTAAAGAAAGAGAATGTATTCAAAATGAATTGTCATGGCCTGGTTTTTAACTCTGGTTGAGAAGAGAAAGTGCATGGTTGCCATAGAAATTACATCGTTAAGAACATCCAGTGATGTCTATTAAGAAAAATACATATGTATAGGAATATTCAGTGGGAAGGTAACAGCATTCCATGCCCTTGGCGTATAGTCATGCTGGCTACATGATCTTCAAAAATGTCTTTGAACAACACTGGCTCCATCAGCTAAGAAATGGAAATGAGCACCAGTCCCCTAGAATCAGACATGACTGGAAACTTTTACCTTTATGGGAATTTTTATGAAAATAATAGTATAATGCTTATATTGTTCTTTGAATATTCTCCAAAGAGTAAAATACACATTTTTATTTCTAGTTAAGTTAAATTAAAGTATCTTAAAGTCTCTTTAGTCTTAATTCTTCCTAAAGAGAACACTAGGCTTCTCAAATGTTAAGTACCGGTATATCACATTAGTTTAGGGATAAAATGGGTTTATCTATTACTTGGTAGTCATCTCTCTCTCATTTCTTCTGTGTTAATACCCTTAAAATATAAAAACAATATAAAGCATTTATTTTTATTTTGAAGACTTACATTAAAAACATCTCGGTAACTCGGTATATGTTTTATATAGTATGTATTTGTTGTATTTTCTTGTAGTTTTTTTGTAATAGAAAGACACATACTATCTTTATACTATCAGTATGTACTTTTCTTGAGTAAGCTTCAACAAGAGTAAGTAGGGAATGATACCAGTTCTTTCAATTCCCTGTTTTTTCAGGGAATCATATGGAATCTTAAAGATGCATATGGCACATACTTGGCACAGTAAGAATGCTATGGCTATCACCACAAATAAATGCATTGAGAATCAATAATTTTCAAGAAACTTTTATTGCCAGCATTTAAGGCCTGATTTCCAGGTACAGTTGAACCTCTGCAACATTTTGCCATCTGTTTAGTGGATGTGGCTGTTTTAAATTTTTATGATCATCAAAGAACCTGTTCTCTATGTTTTTTTAAACTTTCATTTATATTAGATTTTACTATTATATTTTTTTATTGAAAAAATTAAGTTATGTAGATGCAGTTTGTTAATATTTGCTATACAAATCTGGATTACTTGTTTCTAAAATTTAGAAGAAGATTGGGTACTTAAATTTAAGCATATTAATATGTTCAGTCAAGTTTTTCTTGAGTAAAATCTAAGACTAAAACTGATGGATACATTTTAAATATTCCTTCTTCTACCTTGACCCCATTCAATGTAATATTTCAATTGTGAAGTTGTGTTCTGGGAAGTGTGTGATTAATTTAGTTGAGGTGGACTTCTAGACTGTGTTTGTACACTGCAGTAAACTGTTCTAACATATGATTTATTGAGCATAGTTATGGTGACCATAAACTGGGATTTACAAACTATTACGGTGGTTTCAAATGTCACACATTAAGCCCAAATTATGCACACTCCAACATGTCTAAGTGTGATGTGTGTACTAAACCTGAATTCTTCTCTCAGCATAAAGTATTATAAGAAAATTGTCTACATTGACACACAATTTATATTATGAAAATACTCTTAAGTTATTAAAACTTTTGAAAAGATAATTTCAAAATATTATGTTGTCTTGGTATTTGCTTATTGATTACTCACTTTGATTATAGATCAACAGTTTGCTTTATCTGAATAAGATATTTGGCTTTTACACAATTCATTGCTGATGATTTTGACAAGCTTCAGTTGTGGGACTTCCCTGGCCTTAAAGATGAGTCTCACTGCTACTTGCATGTCTTTCTTTTAATAAAATTTATTTTGGATAAATTCTTCTTATTTTAGTTTTACTTCTGCTAATTACTTAGGTGTCCCTAAATTGGGACTTTGGTGATTATATGGATAAATGTTACTCATCTCTGCCTGACCGTAATTGGTAACTCTTTCAATGATATTTCAGTGACCACTTAGATCCCTTCATCTACTTTATCCATTGTTTTCTACTCTTCTCAACCCTACCGAGGCTAGTAGCTTTCCTAGTACATTATCCATTCATTGTGAGTTTATGCTTCTTGGTTATTGTCTCAAGCAGTTTTTATTTTCTCCAGGACTAATTGATTGTTTTTCTTACAGTCTGTCTTTCTCTTTCCCCAGTATCCTATTTTCACAGTTGTGGTATTTACCAGCATAAAATCATTGCTTTAACTATTCCTCATTGCTTTGATATATCTTAATTCTGAAACAGGGACATTATGAAGTTTTGTAAAGTTCTGTATTTTATGTTCCATTAAGTCATACTTTTTGAATCATATAAAACTGATTCACTTATTCTGTTTTCTTTGACTATTGTTTTATCTTGCTGGTCATTAACTGTATAGTAATTAAATGAAAAATCTTTGTCATAAGTTTTCCCTTATCTATCGTTGCCTTGTCTAAGATGCTCATTGCCTCCCTCTCCAGGATTAATCCTCTTTCCTTCTTCAGCAAGTCTAAGAAAATAAAAATATCTGTCCCCTTATTTCTTTAGCATCATTTGCTAGTTTTAAACTTTTGTTATAATATTTAACCCATATTTTTGCTTTCCATTTTTAATTTGCAATCACCTCTTCTGAGCATTTTTTACTTTGAGTAACAAAATGATACTATTTGCGTATCTCAGATTGTCCATGTTTTAAAATTCAGATTTGGTTCTATCTATCATGTCTTTCCTTATTATAAAAGATTGATTGTATAAATTAAACAGATTAATAGTAAAAATTAAATAGACACTTTGTCTCTCTCCATTTGCTACCCAAACAAATCTGTTTTTTCTAACTTTTTAACAATACCTTCTTGTTCATTGTAGCTGCTCCAAAGAAGAAGAAGAATCAGGTATTTTGAAACACTGGTTAGCTATATTACATTCCACATTCTGCATAATAAAGAGTTTTACTGTTATCAATAGAGAAAGGTAAATATCTGTCCACTGTTTTTGTTGACCATCTTATGATACCTACCTGTTCATTCATCTCTGAGTGCCTTTTCTGAAATCTGATTATTCATTTGATATTTTTATCCATGTTCATTTTGACAGTTTAATTTTTGCCTGGTTCATGCTTCTCACATCTCAAGCTTCAATACTATACATCCTTGTAAAATTTAAAAAAAACTTATTTCAGTTCTCGTACCAACTGTGATTTAGCTTTCTTCCACCACTGATCTGAACACGTCCTTATCAAAGTTTGACATTCTTTGCCAATAATTTAGAGGAATGCCTTCTAAGAAATGGAAAAGTGGAGTAGCTCACCAATTATTTGGCACCCTGGTCTGTCTAAATGTTTCATCTATATCAATGTAGTTTTTATGTCAACAATACAGAAGTGTTTTGTCATTGCCTTCTTCTAAGTGGTCAACTTCTTTCATACTTCAGAATCCAAGTTGTCCTCATTGTAGTTGTAGATTACTCTTAGTTTCTCTTTTAATCTGGCTGCAATCAGGAATTGTGGCATGCAATCAGGAATGGTGGCATCATTTCCAAAATGTAATTAAATCATCTAATCATGTCAGAGTTATAATTCTGTATAAAAATTTTCTTCTGTAGCTGATCACAAATGATTCTTTCGATTGATTTCAAATAATACGATTTCAGTATTTTTTACTGCTTATACAAAATGTTCATCAGTTGCTGACTTAACTTCAATTCTCTTAGAAAATACTATATAGATAATGGAGAAAAATAATTTGAACACAGTAAATAAAATAGTTTCAAGAACATATAATACCTAACTTAGTTCATTTTTCAAATTCTTTTTCAAATAATGTAAACCATTTAACATTTACCCTAGAGGAAGCAAGGTGTTTAGAACAATTGTTTTTATTTGTTTGGTATTACATATACAGCATTTTACTGATAAGAATTAAAGCTTTGTATCTCTATGGTCAGAATAATTATATTTTCTTATTAAAGTTATATGGATTTAATAAGAATAATTTTATTTAGTAATGAACATCAAACTTTTATAAGATAGGTTGCTTCAAGTTGAAGAAGCTGAAATTCTTCCTGTTTCAAATAATTATGTATTGTCTTGACATTTTTCTTATTAGTTTGAATAATATATTTGTAATACAAATAATTCACTAGTTTGGGATAAACTGAGGGAGATAATTGAATAAGCAAAACATTTTGTTTTATATTAAAAGTAGTCTCAAAAATGCTACTTAACATAGGCTTTAGAAGAAAATAATAGTAATTATTACAATGAGTAGCACCTGTGCATACCAGTTTTTGTTTTTGACACTGAACCTTCATCTTGCTAATGACTTCAAGCTAAATACATCCAACTTAAAAGCATTTCAGTCTTCAGTATATAAATTAGGTATTATATTGCAAAAGTGCATTGCATTAGGAAATGGTTTGAATGAGGTGGAGGAAACCTAAATTAACTTGGAAATACTTTGATAGCTAATAAAAATCCTTTATAGACCTCTGTTAGTGATAGGTTGATCTTAGAACTTCAACTATACTCTTGTTATATTTTAATGCTTTAGACAAAAACCTAATTATGTCAGCTGTACAATTTTATACTTCTATAAGACATGATTCTCAAAATCTGAAGAAGGTCTGTATTCTACATTACTGCTGTTGTATTCAGAACTATGTGTTACTTTCATGAACAGGAAAATAATAGCTTATGGAGGAAAAGTCACAATATTGAGAACGATTTCATGAAATTGCGTTGCTCTGATGAGTGGCCACCTCCAGAAGTTAATTACTTTCAGTGTTCCATGTTACTTAGATATTTGAGCAAAGAATATCTAGGAGGTATTTGGGGTATTTATTTATATGTAAGAGGTATGCTAATTTACTTATAATTATTTGGTTGAACTTTTCCCCCTTTTATTTTATTGGGCTGCTGCTTTTTCATTTTATTTGTCCCAGAATTTTCCTTTATGGTCCATTGTTAGATATTGATCAGTTGAAGCTCATTTTGAGACTCGTTGGAACCCCAGGCCCTGAGCTTTTGAAGAAAATCTCTTCAGAGTCTGTGAGTTTAAAATTTGATTGTAATGACTCCCTTATGTGGATTTCTTTTATTTTATTTGCTCTGCTGTCATGAAGATTGTCTCTATATTTTTTTTACGTTTGGCTTTTTTTCTTCTTTATTTCTATAGGCATCTTGATGTTTCACTGTTCTTCCTCTATACTGTTTTTCAGTTAACTAGTTCCTCATATTATTCATTTTTTTGTTTCTCTGTAGGCTGTATTAGGCTTAGCTAAACATTAAATAAACTTTATTAAATGCTATTAGTATAGACATTTTCACACATGCTACTGAGAAACTACATGCAACAGTGCACGTGCAAACTCTGAAATGGGTGTCCTTTTCCTTTACTTCTTCTATTTCCATGCATGCCCTACATTTGTTGAGGAAAAGCTAGCTCTCCAGCAAGGAAGAATCTATTTTTTGTTCTATCAACCAAAATTTGTACCAATAATGGAATAGATAACACAGTGTGCCCTCTCTTATTAAATGGATTGTGCATTTCTTTGAGGTTGGTCTTTGTAACTTGAATTTGTATTATCACAGACTTAACAATCTATAAAATGAAGTATTTGAATTGCAGTTACTTGTTTCAGACCAACCTTCACACACCAAATTTGAGTGTTCTTAATGCATGCAAGAATTCCTTGCCGGCATGACTTTTGCTGAGAAATCTGAATGTTACCTCATGTAACAGACAGTGCTTCAGACTGCAAAATCCATTTAGAGTTAAAAGGATGGCGTCATAAAATTGCTGTCTAATTATTCGTCTTTTTTGTACGCAGAGTTAAAGTACATTTGAACGTAATAGCTGACATATTTTGCCTTTCTATATGAGTAGATTTTTAATACAATTTCAATATAATTTTTAATATAATTTCATCGTCAATAACATTAAAAGAAACTACGGTAGGAATGGTTGAAAAATGCTTAATTCATACGGTCCAGGAAGATTTGATAAAAGTGGAATGTATATATAATGTGGATTTATAAAACAACTCTTTTTTTAAAAAAAAATTCTGAATGAACATAAAGGAAATACTGTAGATTGTAAAAAGAACAATGCTCAAGAACTTCAAGGGAAATGAGCAGTTAAGAAATATGAAATATAAGTAAGTAAATAAACTTACTATTTAAACAGGTGAAAACATGACAGTTTGAAGTAGTAGTCAAAATTCTAATTCTGGAGAGATTTAGAAGAACTGGCTTATTGAGAAAAGTGAAAATAGCTGTCCTCTGAAAAGCATGTGCTTCAGTTTGGTAAAAGCATGAAAACTAATTTTCCCTGTATGTTGTGTAATAAAAAATACTTGTCTTTGTGCTTGACAGCTTGGAAATCAGGGTCTACTTTTCAGGTAACAGGGTTTTTTTCCCCTTACAGCTTCATTGATTGCAACTGTCACATCAACTCCTTTATGCATGCTGGGTTTTGCTCTGCTAGTTACCAACTCAAGATCTCAGGAAAGAGCATGCTGAATAGTACAAAATGTTGTTAAAGGGTATAGCACATCGATAAACAGCATCTTGTTATCTGGAAAAGCTTTCAAACATAATTGAGATAAATATTTTGGTTAGCTTAGTCATTGGTTTGAATAAGTAATGTGACATACAGATCTGATACATAACATTAACATACACAAAGTATAAGACTTATTAGGGGTTGATTTTTCTGAGAATAAATAAAAGACAGTATTGAAGATCAAGGTGTTCTCAACACAATTAAAAATTCTGGCCCTCTAACCTGGAATCTGTGTTTCAGAGATAGGGAAACCAGGTTCTTTTTTCCTGTAGCTCAGCTGATCCTTGAGAATAGATAAGTCTTGCTGCTCTTGTCAGTATTAGTAGTATCTTAAAAAAAAAATTATGTACGCTGAGAGAGTATGCACCAAGACAAATTCCTTGTGTGTCCAATCACACTTGGCCAATAAAGAATTCTATTCAAAGAGTCTGCCAGTTGGCTGAGGCATCCTTTTAGAAGAAAAGCCATGAAGTCAACTCGCTTTATAGCTCAAAATGATTCAGAGAGCTAATCTACATCATCAACTGTAGAAAAGTTTCAATACCAAAAAAAAAAGAAAAGATACACTTGCATTTTGTTAGGTTGAAAACTAAATTGTTCAGGTATCAATTCTCCAATCTGAATTTAAAATCATGGTCATAAATGATTGACACCGAGTGCTAAAAGTTTAAGGAGAAAAGGAGGGGAATGTTGCTCTACGAAATACTGGATGAAATATGATTGATCCCCATTTAGAGTTTCTTCTAGCCCCATTATTTTCCTTGGTGGGGTGGAGTGAGTGTCTTCCAGTGCTTTGTTGTAGAAATGTGTTCAGATGCCCAAAAAAAGAAAAATGTAATCTGGAGTATAAGGAGAATTATGGATTGTTACATGAATGAAGTCTCAGAAGTGTCAGTTTCATGTATGTCCATTTCCCATGTCCCGGTGAGAGGAAATTGAAGGCTTCCTTGTAATTTTCCTTTCTCAATTGGTAAGGAAGGGCAAATAAATTACAATTCTGGCCTATTAATGAATTGAATTTTAATAGTCCACTATGTCTTAGAAAAGAAGCTTAAATTTCCTTTCCAACTCTTAGTAGGGAGGCTTACTAGTTCATGTGAGCTCACTCAGACAGCAACAGACCATATCTTTCCAATTGGTTACAGGTAGTCCTTGTTTAGCAAGCACAATTGGGACTGGCAGCTCGGTTGTTAAATGAAGCAATTGCTAAGTGAAGTATAATTTTACTTCAGCTCAGAAGATCATAAATGCAAGGATTGGTTGCAAAGTTACTTTTTCATCACCACTGCAACTATAAATGGCCATTAAACAAGGCAATTGGACTATCTGTAATGTTTATAACAGTTGTAATCAATCAGGCAAAGGAAGCAACTAAAACCTGGCTAAGAACAGAGAGTAAATAAATTACTGAATGATTTTTATTCTGCCCTTTTTTGAAGACACCACTACTGGTCGGCTTCACAGAAGCCAAACCAAACACGGTATGCCTTAATGCGATATATGAACCATTGTATTGATTTGCACATTTGCGCTTGCATACTAAACTACTTTATCAATGTAGAAAATTATACTTGCAACTTCAATTTCTCCATCAATTAGGAAATCAGTTGCCTTATTTGAATTGCTTCACAAGTTAACTGGTAAGCAGAAAACCTTATTTTCCTCTTCTCTCACATTAATGACTGTTTTAAAATAAATTATGACTCCTCCCAGGAAAGGACACAGAGAACAAAAAAATCCCGTACCTTCTTGGGCAAGGGAAAATAATCAGCTGGTAACAAAAGCTGTTGACGTGACCATGGGTGTTCTGATTGAAATTATGGGAGAATTTCAGTGCCAGGCATTCAAGGTAAGCCAGGCCAAAGCCTATATATTCATATTCCTCTATGACTGTTGTTTTAATTTCTGATCCATCAGAGATTTCACAAAGAAAGCATGTATGTAATTTGGATCTGCATGTTGCTTTACGTACTCTTTCCCAAAATTTAAATCTTGCACAAATATAATTATATAGTGGCTAGGTTCCTTACATTAAAACAGCTGGAGCTAAATGTCTGGTTCAGTGAGAACAGGATTATTCATCTTGAGACATAGATATACAGTATGACGAGAGAGCCAGAGAAGATTTATCTTGGAGAGAAAATCCAGAGGCCATTAGAACTTGCTTTTTCAAAGAAACTCCACTCTTCCAAATTACAAGCATTTTTTTTTTGTTGAAAAGATGGGTAGATCAAATAACAGCAGTGATTCAAAATCAACTAGTGCACTAGGAGAAAATAATGGAAATGTTAAATTCTAATAGTAGAGAGATCAAGAACACAATACAAATTCAGTATGAGCGGAAGGAGGTAAATACAATAAAACAGGATATTGACTCCCATTTAGAACCCATCCAAAGAAATTACCTTTAACCTTTATGTGTTTCCACTTCTGAAGTAGTATGAATTAATCTGAATGAGCCACTTTGATATTAGAAAAGTGTATGAAAGTATTTTAAGCCTTGATTAAAATAGCAAATATTCAAGTTGATAATTCAAATTGAATATTTACCATTCAATTTTGGTGATAACTACTTGGTGACACATTCTTGACAACAGTACAGAAGTGATTTTTCTATTGCTTTCTTTTGAAACACTTGTTCAACTTTCTAGCTTAATTTACAGACCTGGGATTTCTGAATGATCTCCCATCCGCTGGATAAGGCACAACTTTAGACTTTTTCTGAGATCAACTAAGCTTAACTAGGAGCTACCACCAATGTAGAAATTTTCTATAGTTTTCTTTCAACACTTGTACTGCCCAGTCCAACTTTTTCATTATAAGGTACTAATTATCCACTGTTTTTTATTTTATTTATTTATTAAATTTTTATGCTACCCGTCTCTCCTACAAGGTGACTCTGGGCAGTTTGTACACCATACTCAATTCAGAGGTGGGTTTCAGCAGGTTCTGACCAGTTCTCCAGAACTGGCACGGAAATTTTGAGTAGTTTGGAGAATCAGTAAATACTACCTCTGACTGGCCCCGCCCCATCTATTTTCTGCCTCCCAGGTCCCAGCTGATCGGGAGGAAATGGGGATTTTGCAGTAACCTTCCCCTGGAGTGGGGAGGCAATGGAGATTTTACAGTATCCTTCCCCTGCCACGCCCACCAAGCCACACCCACCAAGCCACACCCACAGAACCGGTAGTAAAAAATTTTGAAACCCACCATTGGACTTACCCCTTTTCATTTTTGATTCTGAAAATTTTGAAAACAGATTTCTACAAAAGCTATACATTTCTTATCATTTGCCCAGCTCTGAACATACTTTGCTTATGGTACATTTTTGAAAGAAATTCTTTTAGATATTTCATTTTTATTTATATGTCAAATGTATAGGATACCCAACTTAAATCTTACATATTTTGTGTTTACTTCTCTTAATATAAACATTTGGCACTCCTTGTTACAATATGTATGCATATATATATTTTTTTGTTAAAGTTTTGAATCCAGTTGTAACATTCAAAAAAATTGCAGGTAACAGACATATCTGAGCCGAGGCAGAGGTTTGGGAAGTAGAAAATTAAAATCTAAACAATGTTTTTCCCACGCCTTTCTCTATTCTTCTGTGCTATTTGGTCTGTCATTCTAAACATTTTAAATTTGGACTTATTTGAATAAGACAACTGTGGAGATGACACTACAGCACACATGCCACTTGTACTATCTTAAAATAAAGTCATCTTTTCTTGCCTTCCTTGGGATAAGAATGTTTTGCTTGTGAGTTGGATTTGTACTGACCATAGATGACTAATCAGATAATGTTTAACTAAACTGTTGATACAGTGTACCAAAAAAACAGCTTTATTTGTGCAAAAAACACAGCACTTTAAAAAGATGAGCAATAGTTGAACAGTGGAGGAGTAGGAAATATATATAGTTGAAAAGGTTATTCCAAACATGCATATTCATTACTCCTTCCTGCCCCTTTTCCCAGTTGCTATTAGATGACTAATGCCCTTTGAGTGACATTGTTGGAGTGAATGTTGAATGAATCAGGGCAGGGACTGTACAGATGGCACAGTTATTATGATCTGATAATTTCAACTATGGGAATAATGGTCCTTTCTCATAAGTGCCATGTTATTAAGGCTGATATTTTTTTAGTAGCAGTTCTTGTGAAGCAGCCAACAGCCTCACTAGCACTACATTAAAACTACTAGGTAACATTACAGATGTGAAAAGATGGAAATTCCCTTCAGAAATGCATGATTCATTTCAGTAATCATGGCTGATACTGAATTCCCTCATCCCACTCTCTCTCTCTCTCTCTCTTCCCCTTGTTTCCCTCCTCTTTGATTGTTTAGTGAAGACAGGAATGGAGGCTAGAAGAGAGGAATTCTCACGTTTCCCTAAAGGATGCAAACAGTGGAGCAGATGCTTGGAATTACAAAACTATATAAGGCGAATATTGCCGCTGAATATTAATTAATTCATGGTTAGCCAGTTCCATTGGTAGAACTTTAGGGAAAAATTTGAGTGAAGTAAATGTCAAAATTATAGTTCCCTTGAACTATATCTTCCCTTGATTCTGTGGATTTTTATAGCGAGAAGATAGATAAAATTAAAGTCTGCTTTAGGAAAGCGCAGAGAGAGATTGCCAAAAGATGTATTCTGGAGATTGATATGGGAATGATAGTGACATGTTAAAGAGTGGGACTGAAATGAATGTTAAAAATTTAAACGTCCAATAATAAAATGATGAAAATAAAAGCCCTAAGAATATTCAAAAATAGTAAGGCTGCAGAAATAGGTAGTGTAGTAATGGAACAACACTAAGAAGCAGGGGTGGGTTCTAATTACCTTTGCTACCTGTTCTGTAGGTGCACACACTTTGTGCGTGATCGGAGCGCGCGGAGTGTGCGTTCAGCATGCGCACACATGAAAAAAGCTTCCTGCACATCAGTGGTGGGTTGCCCCCAGTTCGGTCTGGTTCGCACGAATAGGTAGCGGTGACGCTGTGACGTCACCGAACCAGTTCGCAGCGTCCCGGACCCGGGCCCACCCGCGTGCCCCAACTCACCTTTTTAAAAAAAAATCACCGAAATTAGCTCTCTGCGCATGCGCAGAGTGCTTTTTCGGCGATTTTTCAGAAAATAAATTTTCTGCGCATGCGCAGTAGCGCGGTTTACGTGCACGTGCCAGCGAAGCGACCGCGCGCACACAAATTTCACGCGCGCACATGCACGCACATGCACGAAGAGAACCGGTAGCGAAGGTGGGTAGAACCCACCCCTGTCAGAGATGGTATTTACTGGTTCTCCAAACTACTCAAAATTTCTGCTACCGGTTCTCCAGAACTGGCCAGAACTGCTGAAACCCACCTCTGTATCACAACTATGAAAGTTGGATTAGAAAAGCGAAAATAAAATCCAGATGTGAATGTGTGTGGCACATTTCTTGCCATTTTTAAAACTGGTTAACAGAGCAGCAAAGTGTAGAATTATTTTTGGGGAGGGTGCACAGGAAAAGAAACCTTTTCATATTTGAGTTCTAAATGGAGTGTACATAAATTACATTAATGCATAATTGCTTGCAGTATTACAATAAAGCCTGAATCCCATTATTTTGGGTGATTTACACTTCCATTGGAAGCATTCTCTTCGGGCATAATTGTGACAGAAATTATAGCAAAAAGGCCCAGCAGCCTAAGAAGAAGTTGTTAATGAGTCTTTTTTATTCTCCAAAAAGAACATTGGATTATTTTGTTAATCAATATGCACCTCTGCCAAAATGAATAAAACCCAGTCATAGATTCTTCTAAAACTGCTACAGTTATATTGCAGAAAGAATCGGGGAGAATGGCAAAATTTAAGGGATTTAGCCAGGTCCACTGATTTAAGCTACTTACTAATCAAACCATTGTGTTACCAGACCACAAAGGTATAATTTGCTTTGTATAATGTAGAAAAATATGCTTGTATACACCCATTCATTCTGGCACATTTAAGTCACATTTATTCAATGAAAAGAAACCTGTCCATATACTTAGGACGTCCATTGAAATAATAGAATATAAGACAGCTTAATTTCAGTCTTAGAATTCAATGCGGACTTCTAAGTATGAATATATGATTGGTGATATAATAACTCCTTTTCTAAGATGTCGAATTTATGTGATACAGAAATATATTCTTTAGGATTGAAAAATGAATGGTTTTTAAAATGCCAGTCTAAATTGCATTTATGCTGGTAAGTACAGTATATTTTGTGGTATATATTATTACTCAATTGAAACAATACAAACTGATAGGGAATCTATGTCTGTCTGTCTGTCTGTCTATCTATCTATCTATCTATCTATCTATCTATCTATCTATATCTATCTATCTATCTATCTATCTATCTTCTATCATCTACTTTTTAAAAAGGCTATTGCATTACTTCTGTTATTTAACTCTTGCATGAAAACCAGAACAACTTATTTGCACCTGTTTGTAAAATTATATTTTTTCCTCAAAAAAACAAATAACAGTCCAAAGCAAGCCACTTGACCACTTTTTTTCTGCTAAAGATCATAAATATTTAAATGATATTTAAATATTTATGTCCTTGAATCAGTGTTGACTCCTGGCAACTGCTTGAATGGGTTTATGTATAACAAATATATAAAATCGGTCAATCATGGATCAGTACATTTGCAAAACTGGAAGCAAATGAGAATTCCTGGATTCAAACATTTGAAAAAACATGCACCAGATTTAATCATCTTAAATCTTTAATCACCTAATTTAGGATACTATGTTATTGCCATTTCATTGCTTGTAATGTGTGAGCCAATGACTTCAGAACTTGACTTCATTCCTGTGGGTTGTGATAAATAGCAATAGCAATAGCACTTAGACTTACCTTGTTTCCCCTAAAATAAGACATCTGCTGATAATAAGCCTAATCGGGCTTTTGAGCACATGCGCTAAAATAAGTCCCCCCTTGAAAATAAGCCCTTCCTGAAGAAAAGCCCTCCCCGAAAATATTTAAACGCATGCAAAGCCAGTCCCTACCATTTCCTCTGGTTCGGTTTAGGGAGACAGAGCTGGAAATCATGCAAGATGGCAAGAGGAGCCCCATCTTGCTCCATACACCCCAAAATAATAAGACATTCCTGAAAATAAGGCCAAGCACTTATTTCAGGGTTCAAAAAAATATAAGACAGGGTCTTATTTTGGGGGAAACACGGTATATAACATTTATATAAAAGTATAAATGGATATCTTTATGTAAAGATTTTTTTTTTAAGTAAAGGCCAACATGGATAACTTATTTTTGGAGGAGGTAGAAATTAAGGCACTCATTTTTCCCTTAAGGCTATTCTCATTAAAAAAAAAAAAACAGAATCAGGTAGTATCTGGATGAGAGATGCTAACTTTCAGACAGTAGGATGAACATTGTCAGATGTAAAGAATGAGGACCATACATTAATTGGCAGCACAGAAGATGTTTTCAACATCTGTACACAAGAATCTAGTCAGCTAAAGTTCAATACTTAAATAGGTGCCAGAAAAGAGTCAACAGAATTCAAGAGGAATTGGGCTTGGATTGTTCATGACAACATCAGAACTCTAAGCTGATGATATGTTTAACTCCACCCCCGGCTCTTCTGGCTCTTCTCCTACAAACTTGCTTAGAACAAACTTAGGATCTGTTTTGTGACACAACTGGACAAAATACAACATAATAATTGATTGTCCTTGCCATTATTGCAGAGGTGGGTTCTACTTACCTTTACTACCGGTTCTCTTCCTGGTTCTCTCCTGCAGGTGCGCGCGTGCGATTTGCGCGCGCACACTCGCTTCACTCACACTTGTGCCTAAAGCGCGCTACTGTGCATGCGCACTAATGTTTTTCCATGAAAAACCACGAAACAAGCGCTCTGCGCAAGCACAGAGCGCTATTTGGGGGGTTTTACCCAAAAAACGTAAGTTTAGGTGCTCAGGTGGGCCGGGGGCCGGGCCGCAGAGAACCGGTTCGGTGACATCATAACGTCACCGCTATCGGATTGTGCGAACCGGACCGAACCGGGAGCAACCCACCACTGTATTATTGGTGATGCAGCTTGGGACACAGACATGACTAAGATTGGAAACCTACTCTGTACCTTCTCTTGAATTATGAAAGAAAGGACTGAACTATTTATGTCCATAAATTGGTATCATCTTTAGTGAGCGCCGACAAGAATTATTTTGCTTACTTGGTTAGAAAATTTATAACACTGCCAATCTTAAGTAACTCTGGGGGGAAACACTACCCACAATAACCGTATAATAAAATCAATAACAAAGAAGATTCCGCTCTAAAAAGCAAATACAACTAAAAAATGTCCATGATACGATGTTTCAGACACCTGACAACACCAAAGCACACTTATTAGGCTCTGCTGTGGTATCGTCACGTACAGGCTACACTCTTCATTTTTCTTAAAAAATAAAGAAAAAAATCAGCACACAGAACAACAACTGGCCAGGTATTAAATTGAAGAAATAGCAATAGCAGTGTGAAATGGCTCCCTTCTACGAAATACATTTTCAGAACTGAATGTGTCTATAATGTTTCCAAAACCTATCTCAGATAAGGTTATTATTTCAGTGGATTATTGCAAATTCTTCCTGCTTTGTCTGGAAAGATTCCTTAGTCCAGAGGAGAGAGAGAGAAAGTACATGTGGAATGGAGCCTGAGAAGAAATCTGCCTTAATTACATTAAGTATAAGTTGAACTGAAGAATTGCTTTGGCAGGCTTTCAAGATTGCTCCACATCCTTACCAGAATTAAAGATCATTCCGGAAAGCCAAGTAGTTCTTGTCCTGCCAACCTCAAAGGGCTGGCTGGCCATAAAATCTTAGAATCACATCGTTCAAAGGGACCCCAAAGGTCATCAACTCCAACCCCCTGTATATGCCCCATCCCCATAGGAGGACCATTCGGTCTGAAAACCTCCAGTGAAGGACCATTCTTGCTATCAAGAGGTTCTTCCTAATGTCCAATCTGTATTGGCATCCTTGAAATTTTACCCATCCCAGGGACTTTCTCAGTTGCTCACCATTTAATTATTTGGTAATTAGCTGCCCCACCTCATTTTCAAAAATGGGTTAAAATTTAATTAATTAAAATTAGGAAAAAAATAATTAAAAATAATAATTGGGAAGCTAGTGTGGGGCGATAGAAAAGATCAGCCTAAAGTGAGACAGCTCTTGTTATCCCTTGTATCGTTGTCCGTAGTTTGCATTTCTGCCGTTAAAAAATAGCCACCATACCTTAAAGTCACATAATCTGCATTTGGAGCACATTTTTTACACATGGCGAATTCCACTGCATGGAATTCACTTCTTCACAGTTGCTTTATGCAGGGATGCGATGGCTTAGTGGTTAAAGACCCTGAGCTTGTCAGCTGAAAAACTGATAGCCCACGTTCGAGACCCAACCATCGTGTGACTGGGTGAGCTCCCGTTACTCACTCCAGCTCCTGCCAACCTGGCAGTTCAAAGCATGCAAATGCAAGTAGATAAGCAGGTACCAGGAAGATAACAGTGTTCTGTGTGCCTCGGTGTTTAATCATGTTGGCCACATGACCACAGAAGTGTTTTCAGATGAAACCCTGGCTCCCTTGGCTAAGAAACGGAAATGAGCACTGCCTTCTAGAGTTGGAAATGACTGGATGGAGGAAACCTTCACCTTGACCTTAGTTGCATTATGCAGTTCAATCCAGAATGGAATCCAGATGAATTATGATATCAACAGTAGTGGCCAAAATTGTGGAAACCTTTTGGGAAAAGTGTATTTTTGATGGCTAATAATACCACATTTTGGGGGGGAATTTCAAGATAATCCTATTCCACTGCTGGAATGGCCTGGGAATAGCCCAGACCTTAACCTAATTGAAAATCTATGGAACCGACTAAAGAAACTTGTTAGTCAGAAGCGACCCAGCAATGTTGTTAGTTGCGAAGTTGTGTCTGACCCATTGTGACCCCATGGACAATGTTCCTCAAGGCCTCTACCATCTTCTGGAGTCCATTTAAGCTCATGTTTACTGCTTCAGTGACTCCATCCAGCCACCTTGTTCTCTGTTGTCCCCTTCTTCTTTTGCCCTCAATCCTTCTCAGCATTAGGCTCTTCTCCAGTGAGTCCTTCCTTCTCAT
>JANHFM010008484.1:149344-160581 GCA_032468115.1 Grayia smithii
CTGGGAGTTGAAGTCCACAAGCCTTAAAGCTGCCGAGTTTGAGGACCCCTGCTCTAGCATATCACAGGTATTGCTTATGCAGAGGATAAAACCCTAATTTTAGCCTTTATTTATAGCATCACTATCATGCTGAGTATTTAAATGGGAAGATAAAGGTAGATAGTAATTAAAAAACTAAAATCAGATGAAATCAAAGTAAAAAAACAAGCCTACATAGAAACTTGTAGTGATTAAGAAGCATACTGGTAGTTTAATAATATGTTTCATTTTCCTCCAGGCAAGAAATTACATACAGTCCTTGTCTTACATGCCGAAGATGAATTTTGAAAATGTATTTATTGGTGCGAATCCTCTAGGTAAGATTTAACAGTAGTTCCACCACAATGGAGAATATAAAATACATGTACACCTAGTTCGTGAACACTATTTTGGCATGACAAATAAAGATAAAGGCTTTGAAGCAGTTTTTCACATACATAGTGAAGATGACTTTGGTTTCATTTGTATGCAGTCATTCAGGCTTATTCATAACATTAAATCTCTCCCACTTCATTCCTTCTGCCAGGAGATAAGGTTAAGCAACCCAGATGTTCATTTTGTGGTTCCTTTAACATCAAATATGAACCAAGAGTTTTTAATTTGTTTTATTCATTTCATACTGATACTCAGAACTTTAATGTAATTTACTGAATATTTGTCTTTCAGATGATGATACCAGAGAATTTCTGGATAAAATTCCTTTCTGAATAGTATTTTGAAATTTGCTAGTGCATTTTGTTCCATTTATTTTTGAATTTGCTGTCTAGTGTCATTGACCTGATTGAATAATTTAAAAATAGATTCCTTGCCATAAAACCTGTTTCAAGGGGAGGTTTTTCCAGCAAATGCAACAAATTGTTTATTCATCAAAGCACAACTGTCCATTCAAATGAGAACTCAGGAGGATCAGGACCTTCTATGGATAGAGATAGAGTCCATAGATAGAGACAATTCCAATTGTAGCACTAAATAATTTGGAGGAAACGAGGAGAATGAGACCAGTATATTAACTGAAAGTCCTAAGCCCAACCTATACTTTCTCAAATATATTTATTTTTCTTACAAACAAATTGCTAAGTTGGTAATTTTATTATGGCTGAGGCAACCACCCTGATTATGTCAATACATCATCAAGACTTGGAAGGACCCAGAGGGCAGTGTCCCTCTGTCTGAAACTCTTTAAGTTAATTTGGCATGGCTTGAGGAGGGGGGGCAGTTTTCATCTACAAAGTTCTAATGGCTTTTCAAAGTTTTGAACCACAGACAACCAGATGGAAGATTCTGTGCCTGAAGTTAGGCTTTAGGGAGCAGTTGATTTGTTGCTGCTGTACCAGCTTACCTGCTACTCAATGAGATCCCTACATAACCTGCTTGACTTTGTTGCCAGTTAATAGTGGAGTCTCAAAGACTTAACGTCCTTGGAAATTTCATCCTGCCCACATCTGATGTAGAGTCTGGAGCAGCCCAGTAGTTCATAAACTTCATGGCTACCTCCGTGATGTTGTCAGCATTTGATCCCAGTTCCTGGAGTTGCTGCCCTAGCAAAACCAAGAGGCTAGCTATGTAAAGATTGTCTGGTTCCAGGGACTTTTCATATGTACTTGTAAATGAAGTTTCCCTGATGAAACTTACATGCAATTTGAAGATCTTCTTGAATTCTTCCTATAGCTCCTGATCAAAGAGTCAGCAGCAGCTGTTACCAGGAAGAAATTTGTACAGATTCATATTGTGCAGCAATTGCATACGTTCCTGAAACTGGAAGGATTTTTTAATAGCTATTAACCCATGATTACATCATGTTTGGACTACCAGAGTGCACTCTATATGAGGTTGCCCTTGACGGCAATTCAGAAGGTTAGGTTGGTTCAGAATGCACCATTATGAACAGTTAAAGATATGCTATGTGAAGCCCCTGTAACACCTCTACTTTGCAAGCTGCACTAGTTACTGGTTACCATTAGGTTCCAGTTCAAGGTCCTAGCTATCCTTCAAAACCCTTACAGTATAGGGTCTAGTTGTTTGAGGAACCACTTGTCTTCCTTTGTGTGTGCACATCCTGTAAGATCAGATGGAGTCAGCGTATCCCAGGTCTTATCCATTAAACAATATGAACCAGGAAGCATGCTTTCTCTTTTGCAGCACCTGGGCTCTGAAACAGTATCTTCCTAGGGATTTGAATGACCCCAGCTCTATTGTATTCTACTGTACTTTATGCAAACACTGAAGACCTAGGTCTTTTCCTAGGCTTTGTGCTAGGAGGGGATGTGGACCCCATCCAGGAAAGAGTATTATGTCTATTCCACTAGGATGACCATTTCCTTTTCTGTTGTCTGGTATTGTTTTGTTTTTAATTTTTTATATCATCCAGAATCATTTTTTGTGTATTATGTCTGTCTTTGTATATATGTTTCTGTTTTGTTGGAGATGGCTTCATCTATTTGTATCTATGAGCTGCTTTATCTACTAGGTGAGTGATAAATATGGGAAACAGCTGTCCCTCTAGGATTTTCACCTGGCCTTTGGTTAATTAAATGAATATTTTTGTTTAAGAGACAAAATAGAACTCCACACACTTCCTCCTCTTAAAGAAATGTTTTAGATAAAAGTGGGGTTTTTTTTCTATTTTCATTTATTTCTTATGTTTTATGTCATATATAATAAATATCACTTAGTTTTCATTGATAGTTAGGTTAAGGGCATACTTTGCATCAGTGGTGAAATCCAAATTTTTTTTACTACCAGTTCTGTGGGTGTGGCTTGGTAGGTGTGGTGTGGTTTGGTGGGCGTGGCAGTAGAAGGATACTGCAAAATCTCCATTCCCACCCCACTCCAGGGGGAAGGATATTGCAAAATCTTCATTCCCATCCCATTCTGGGGCCAGCCAGAGGTGGTATTTGCCGGTTCTCCGAACTACTAAAAATTTCTGCTACCGGTTCTCTGAACTGCTCAAAATTTCCGCTACCTGTTCTCCAGAACCTGTCAGAACCTGCTGGATTTCACCCCTGCTTTGCATTCAAGATAACAGCCTATAGTTCTAAGATAGGTGGCCATACATATCTTTTAAATAAATATGAACATTCTTCCTTTTAAATGTGGTGCTCTGCCTCTTAATTACTCAATATTTTCTGGATATGAGGCAAAGTCGGCAGAAGAAAGCCCGATGACCCAACATACCCCGAACTCTGCTTGCCAGTTGATGCAAAGCTAGTTCGCCCCCTTGGTGCACTGTGGAATACTGTGCATCCATGAACTAACAAACCAGCAATCTTAAACTGCCAGAACTACTTCGTTGTAAAAAGCATGGCAGATTTCCTTGGCCATGTACGCCATACACACATACACATATACACACACACACATATACACAGAAGCAGGGGTGGGTTCTACCCACCTTCGCTACCGGTTCTCTTCGTGCATGTGCGTGCATGCGCACGCGTGAAATTTGCACGCGCTTCGCTCGCGTGCGCGTAAACCGCGCTACCGCACAGAAACTTTAATTAATGAAAAAGCACTCTGCGCATGCGCAGAGAGCTAATTTCGGCTATTTTTTAAAAAAAGGTGAGTTGGGGCGCGCGGGTGGGCCCGGGTCCGGGACGCTGCGAACCGGTTCGGTGATGTCACAGCGTCACCGCTACCTATTCGCGCGAACCGGACCGAACCGGAGGCAACCAACCACTGCACAGAAGCCTCGATAATTTTACCATTCAGTTTTATGCTCAGAAAGACAACCAAGGGTTCCTGCTAAATTCAAATTTTCAACACTTTTCTTAGAAGCACATTTTTCTTAGAATGCTGTTTTATAGGTATTAAACTCATATTCTTCTTCTTGCATACAAACAATGGCAGCATATTGGCATTGGGAAATACTTCTTTTTTTTTTTTAAGTTGAATTGGGACTTTATGAGGAATTGCACATTAATCCCTCTTTTTGTTTTCTTCCCTTGGCTTCCGAAGCTGTAGACTTGTTGGAGAAGATGCTGGTGCTGGACACAGATAAACGGATCACTGCTGCTGAAGCTTTGGCCCACGGCTATTTTTCTCAATATCATGACCCAGATGATGAGCCAGTGGCAGATCCTTATGATCAGTCCTTTGAAAGCAGAGAACTTGATATTGAGGAGTGGAAAAGTAAGTTTTCTGGTAGACTGATGTGAACCAACATTGCTAATGCCATTCACCAACATTATTGTTGTAGTTAACGTGAAAAGATAAAGAAGTCACGAAGTAATGAAATATGGATGGCAAAATAGGATGGTTGTACAGAAACATACCTTCTGAATAGAGAAACTCAGAAAAGTTAGTATAATTGCATAAAATGAGTCAAGGCTTCTACGACTTACCATTAATATTAAAACACTCCTGATGATGCTCAGCAAAAGAACACTTCAGAAAATCCTTCTCTTCACTATGGTTTTTTGCATTCTACAGAAAAGAAAAAAATACTTTGCATTCACTAAGAGTTCCGTAATGGGAAGAGGCAGGTAAAGGAAACTTATGGGGGAAGGGAACAGTTGTAAATAAAGAAAAGAAATGGCTGAAACAGAGACAGAAGAAAGGGAAATAGTTCAGGGCAGATGGGAACAAGAACACTAGCTTTGCTTTTCTTCTCTGGCTGAGAATGTGATGAGAGAAACAAGCTGTGGAAAGGAAGCAAATGGGCAGGAAGCTGAAGCTGAGGCAGGAGAGAGGGAGGAGTTGCTTCTATCAGTTAGGAACTTCCACTGTAGAGATGAGTGAGTGTAGTGGGGGGTCTCACTAATTATGGAGTCTCCATGCAAACTGAAGATCCAGGAGAATCTGAACCTTCTGTGAATGGGGAGCTTTAAATGGATAGAGATGGGGCCTCAGTTGTTGTAGACACTTGCTGCATACTTGTGGGGTCCTGAGCACACTGACTGAAAGTAAGAGCCATTGAATCAATGGGATGTAATACGGAGCAAATATACTTCTTGTGTGTTTGCACTTCTTGTATACAAGTGTGCTTACAATCCAATTTAAGGGCTTCTCTGTAAGCCAGTTTTCTTTATCAAACAGAAGGGAGAAAAAAGGTATCTCAAGAAATTTTTCCCCAGTTTCTATCCAGGTTGCTGGAATAAGCTAAATTGCGTGCATGCACACACATAAAACAATAGTCTATGTACATTTATCTGGAATAAGAGCTATTGTTCAATAGGACTTACTGCGAAGTAAGTGTGCATAGTTGCTTATACTGGCTGAGTGGGGATTTTTAGTTTACAGTGTTTACAATTTTGTAAAACGAAGCTACAATTTTATAATTGCCCACTATATATATATATATACATATATATATACACACATACATACATACATATACAGGTAGCCTTCAACTTACAACCATTTATGTGACCATTCGAAGTTACGACAGCACTGAAAAAAGTGACTTATGATCATTTTTCACACTTAGGACTGCTGCAGCATCCCCTTGGTCATATGTGATCAAAATTCAGACGCTTGGCAACTAGCATGTTTTTATGGCAGTTACTAACTTAACAACTGCAGTGATTCACTTAACAATTGTCACAAGAAAGATTGTAAAATGGGCAAAGCTCACAATAACTGTTTTGCTTGGCAACAGAGATGTTGGGCTCAATTGTAGTCATAAGTCAAGGAGTTAATGTATACAGATTTGTATATCTGTATACAAATGGGTCAGAGCCACATATTTGTTGGGAGGTTTTTTTTTCCCCGTTTGTGAGTGTTTTCAGTGGGCGTTGACAATGCTATTGAGAAGATAGGGAAGTTAAGTTGTTCGTTTCTAATTTTCCTTTGGGACAAATACAGTACTTGTAATTCAGAAAGGTTTAAGACAGTTTGCACAAAGGTAGTTGGGATGTGGCTGAAATATACTGTATATCCAGATCCCTATGTTATTTCCCTACTCACATGTCCACACTGAACGTTTGAATTAGAACTTGGGAGACATCTAATATCATGAAAATTGGACTATATTTTCTGTTATCTAGTTTGCCATTTTTCTCTAAAAACATTTGGGTCTGACTTATAAGTCCACAAGTCTACAAGATTTTTAAAAATCAGGAGAAAGGCCTCTCTAACCCATTTTCCAATGTGTTTAAGAAATACAGCTGTTCCAGAGATTAGGGAGAGGCCAAGAAGGAGGGAAAGTCTGTTCAGGCAATGTTGGATGTGGCCTTTATCAACATCCTTTCTAAAGAAAACTATGAAGAAATCTTGCCAGATTGAAATAACTTTAGAGTCATTTCTTTTCATCATCTGGGGTAGAAGAGTGGGAAGCAGTTATCTCTGGGCTATTGAAAGCCTTAACCCATCTCTCTTTCTTCTCCAGGCCTGACCTATGATGAAGTGGTTAGCTTTGTGCCACCACCACTTGACCAGGAGGAAATGGAATCCTGAGAACCTGTTTCTCTTTGTCCCATATCACTGTGAGGGGAACATCTTTTTCATAGGAATTCTCCACATATTGTTCAAGTGCCTCTTGCCATGAAGATTCTCCTTGGGGGAGGATGTGTGCACGTGTGTATGTGTGCGTATGTGTGAATGTGTTGAATGAAAAGGAAGGAAAAGAAAGATTCAGAGAGGAATATTTATACAGAACCTGTATAAAATTGCATGTTCTCTTGTATTTTTGTACACAGTTTGGGACATGTTTCTACAGACCTGTTTGATTGCTTTTTTGCCTTTACTGCTGATAATCAGCTTTCATTGCTCTAGGTCTAGGCAGATAGTACGCAGGGAAGCTGAGATTTCAGATGCTCAGTAGAAATTGTTGCCATTAAATGGCTCTTCTACTAAGAAAAGACTTAGAAAATGGAAACTGAACTATTACTTGAACTGTGCTCCCTACTTTCCAAGATGAGGGGGTAGTGGATTTATTTCAGTTACTTATTCCCACAAAGTCTCCCCACTATTTTATAATAGCAGAAAAGTTGACTCCTGAATGTCTGGCTGTCTTTAATATGAAACAGGTGGTGTTTTTTAAAAAAAAGTTTGTGCCTTAAATCAGTGTTTCTCAACTTTTGACAGCTTTAAGGAATATGGCTTCAACTGCCAGATTTCTCCAATCTACATTCTGGCTGGGGGATTCTGGGAATTGAAGTCCACACATTTTAAAGTTTCTGAGGTTGAGAAGCACTGCCTTAAATGACTGAGAGTAAAACTAAGTCTGAGTTCATGGTCTCAGTAATGAAATTTGGAGGTTGCATCTTTTTGAAGTGCAGGCCTCAGAATACTTAGGTATCCCTGCCTGACTACTATAATCAAGACACAGATATTCCAGCCATTCCTCATGAAGCAATTTGGTCCTTTCTCTTTCTTATTTCTCTCCCCAACTCTGAGATGTCTCACCTCTGCTATGCTACTGTTTTCTATACTATCTTCATATGAAATGTGGGTTTTGCATGTTGTAACTGTACAAGCATGTAGGCTTGCTTATATTATTTTGGAAGAGGCAACTCGACCAATAAATTAATGTACTCAGCAGAGTTAGAGCCATACAATTTAGCATCCATCTAACTTTGTCCAATTTATGGTTTAATATTTTGGGCACTTTTAAAGGAAAGGAACTAATAAATATGCATCTTTCTTTAACTTTCTATCTGTGACTTTAAAAATCAGTTCATTTATCATGAATTCAAGAAACAGTTCCCTGCACAAGGATGAGTGGGAGGCCTCAGTTCAAGTATTTTGTGTTCATCAGGTATTCTGAATATCCAAGAACCTATTTTTTAAATATTTCCTGAGATTTATATAATGCAGGCATCATGCATGAATTGTATGCCTATTTGAAAGCTCTGCAATATTTTTGTTTTTTCTGATGGATTTGGGATTTTGCGTATTTATCCCTTTTGTACAGAGAAGCTGTTTTTTTAAAAGGAAGGAAGGAAGAAAAGGGTCTGTGGATAATGAAGCCATCAGATCCTTCCTTTCTCTTCAGTTCAGACTCCTCTGCAAACAAACCTTAGCTTGGGGTCAAGAGAACAATGCTACTTCATGCTTCTTGTCCAGAGGCCTTCTGTAAACTAAATAAAATCACCTGTCTGTTGAACCTGCAGTCTGGGAATTCAGATGGAAATGTAGATATATGCTGTCAAATATACAGGAAGTTTATTTTTATCTGTCATTTTATTGTAGCTGTGACTTTCATGCATAAATACTACAAAGGGAATTTTAAAAACAAGTAAGTTTATATGTGAGTGAAACTCTCAAAGCTGAGATTTTAGATGGAGGGGCCCCTGTGGAGTGCACTCCTTGTTAGAATGATAGAAAATACACACTTTAAAGAGGAATTCTGCTCTAACTGGTTTTGCCAAATAGGATATCACTCAATGCAACTGGTTTTAAAATAAAGTTATTTTTCAGACTAAACGGACTGATGGTGTTTATAAATTGCTGTTTAATTGTGATAAAGTTTCATGATGATGCATACAGTTGGATCCAAATATTACACATAATAATTTTCCTAACTAGCCACATATATTTTAATTTGCCTTTAAATGCTGCACTTGCTTTGCTTCATCCCTGAGAGTAAGCTGTGGAAGAAAAATCCAAACTAAGTCTGTTTGAAGTTTAATCAAATTATAAAAACGAATAGAATTTTTAAAAAATGCCATGGGTCCATGTGATGCATGGTGATAAAGGTACTGTAAATAAATACTGGTGGTCACTCCGTAAGCACAAAATATAAGTGATTTTTAAAAAGATTTCTGTATCCAGTTAAATGTCAATTCTGCAAATGGGTTTTTTTATACAAACCTGAAGGAATTAACATTTGCACCCATGACCCACTTAGTTTAAGAAAGTGTATTGCATTCCTATTTCTAATTCTTGGCAGTGTCATAAATTTGTCAAAAGTAACCTGGCTTCTCTTTTATCAATGAATGCTTATTTAAACATAAATAAATGTAAATCTTATCATTAAAAGCAAAATATTTCACTTGCTGCATTCATATTAGTCAAACTATAAGCATACAAAGGATTATAAATTTGTACAATGAAAGTTCTTGAAATGTCTGTAGTGATGCAACCCTATAAAATGATAAATGGAGCTGTGTGATGACTCCCTAACCCCTCCCCAAAACAATGTTTATACTTGGTCAATTAAAAAAATAGCACATCACTATGCTGATCAAATTCCAATCTATAAACCAAGCCAAACAATGATTAAAAACTTAAGTCTCACAAACAAAATATTTTTATTGGGAACAACAAAACTCAAGACTCTACTCAATGGGAGAGATGAGCCCATTTGCGGCTTCCCCTATAGCTTCTGAGCATCAGGTCCCACCTTAAAGGCAGCCTCTCTCATCTCACCCCTGCATTATCAGGTTGTTGGAAGTTATGATCCACTCTTCTCATAGAAAAAGAAAAAAAATTAAAAATGCATACATATATATATAAAGGGCTGAAAATTCCGCTAGAAGAAAATAGAAGTAGAAACTCAGGCAGAGATTCAGCCCCACCTTTGTCAATGTGCCATTAAGAAGCTGAAGCCACTCTGTTTTCCATGACAAAGGGAGGACAAAATTACAGAGGCCTGCAACATTCAAACAGGCATGGGACACATAGAAAAAGCAAACATCCAAAAGGAAAAGAAATCAAACCAAAGCAATTAGAATTTTAAACACATGAGAAAAAGGAATCACTAAAATTGACTAAAATCAGTAACAGCAAACTGATTAATTATAAGGAACGAACAACTACAAAGGGCTAGGAAAATCAGGGATTGGACTATAAAACAATTACTTATTTGCCAGACACAGGACAGAACACAGAACCCAACCACGAAAAACAGGATTTAAACACCATAAAACAATCGCATACACAAATCAAAGGCTTCACATGCCAAATCAAAAGAATTTCAAAGGACTTTAAAGGGTCACATAAAATCAAAAGACTTTTTAGGATATAAAAAAGGGTTTTTCTTACAGTTTGATCAGGCTAGCCTCAGAACGCTGTGAATGTTTTTGTTTCTTGCCTGCCTTCCTATAAACAATAAACTAATTCCGGCTTCCAGCAGCTGACCTCCAATCATTTTGAAGTCATCTCCCAGCCGGGAGTTTTGAATTCACAGAAGGGAAAACTCTGCCTTTCAACAATCCTTAAAGGGAAAGGCTTCTTTTTCTTTCAAACGACTGCTCTAATCCTTTGGCTCACCATGCCCAGAAGTGATCCAAGCTGAAGGGCTCATGCTCCAGGCACCCAATGTTGGATTTCTGGAAGACATATCCGAGTCCTGAAAGATCACGGTTGCACTCAACCCAGACAATTTGGAAATAACTTCTGGCATCAGTTCTACCCTCTGTGTAGATCTCAAGATCTCTGTGTGATTCCCTTCCAGCTTCTGAATCTCAGAAAATTGCTGACTTAAGACAAGACTTCTTTAACCAGTAAAATCACTATTTTAAATAAAGGCACATACCATTATAACAAATTTCAGAATATTTTATGAAGCTTAAAAAAATACCATAATGAAGGTAAGTGGTATTTGTAACCAGATTTCATCACAAAACTCAACAGTAGCACTGCCATTTGTGATATCTGGAGATATCCTTGCAGTTTTGCTGGCAACTGTGTGGAAAACGCATGCTCTTGTTTTTCATTAGATGTTTTTACCCTTAACTTCCCTGTAAAGTTTACAACCCTGGAATTTCCTGGCTGTGTTCCTCCAAGAATTAAATAGGTGTGATTTTAGCTTTGGAATTCAAGCTGCTGCTGCTTCCGTGTCTAGATCAAAGTTTAAATTGCCAGAATGAAGCACCTTTGTTGGCCAAAAATAACCCATTGTTAGTACATGTTTCTGATAGTAGCTGACATACCAGCAGATGGGCCGGCCTCAACATTCACACCGCCTGAAGAGCCTCCACTTGAGCATATTGATTTTACAGGTGCTGCCACCTGCTGATATAAAACATTTAATTTATATTTAAAATTGGCTTTAAATGCATTTGTTGTATATAAAGTGGACTTTTTTTTTTTAAAAAAAAAGATCTTTTCACTCAGTTGCAAAGCAGAAATTCCCCAAAATACAGTCCAAAAATAAATAATACATTTAGTTCATTTGGCCTTTGGGATACAATTTAGATATTCAGATTACATGAGTATAAGAGCTTTGGTGGTGCAGACTGCTAATGCACTGGCTAAGTGTCTCCACTTAAGTCCAGCTGCTTGCAATTAGTGCTGGTTCAATTCTCACCAGGCTC
>JANHFM010008484.1:181157-191990 GCA_032468115.1 Grayia smithii
ACATGCTTTATTTGTCAGCAACATCTTAAAACTGTTGACTCTATTTCTAGTTTTAGGAATTTTTGGGGGGTGGGGTGGGGTTTGAGTAGCCCTTAGCAGCTTTCTCCTTTGACTTTGCTTGTCAGAAGGTCGCAAAAGGAGATCACATGATCCCGGGACACTGCAGCCATCATAAATATAGTTGCCAAGCATCTGAATTTTGATCCCATGAGCATGGGGATACCGCAACGGTCGTAAGTGTGAAAAATGGTCATAAGTCATTTTTTTCAGTGATGTTGTAACTTTGAACAGTCACTAAATGAACTGTTATATGTCGAGGACTATCTATACTTTAACACAAATGATTGTGGGTTGCAGGTTTTATTCTCCCTAAAGATCAATGATCTAGCAAAAAAGATTCAGTATCTCTCAGCCTAGTGATGCCAACAAGGTATGGAAGCAAGCTATATATCTTGCCCTTTTATAGAAAAAATAGGATAACTATACGGTAAATGGAGCCATTTATGAAGGATTTTTTTTTTGTCAAATTCAACGTCTGGCCTTTGTTGTAATACTTAATTCAGCCTGCCAGATCTTGATCAGCTCACCCAGATCCTGAAAGTGACGGGAAGCCCCGGAGAAGAGTTTGTACAAAAACTGGAAGACAAAGCGGTAAACTCATATATTCTTATTGTTTTAGAAAGTTTAACTTTCCGCCCAACTTTTATAAATGATGCTAACTGTTATTGTACATATGTATCCCACCACTCCTCCAATTAACTCAAAGTAATGTGCTGTCTCATAGCCACATTAATCTTCCCAAAAACCCTGTCAGATAAAATAGAGAAAACTGATGTGATTGGTATCTTCCTAGCTTTAATCTAGTACTTTAAACGACCACCCTTGTATGCTTCTCTGACAAGAAACCTGACTGATATTATACCAGCATTTTGTTTTAATAACCTTTGAGATTTATAACATGCATTATTAATATTCATTAGTACTTGTTTATTCCTGCATCGCTGTTGAGGATTGTTGGGTGCATTAAGCTCCTGACAAAAACCATTGAACACTAACTCTGAAATTAAATGAAATACTGGGGTTGTAACAGCTGGAGAAAGACTAAAGCAGAACTGGGAGGGAAAAATGGCCCTGGGTTGCCTCTACACAGCCTGATGAAAGACGGCTTCCCTGCCAGCATAGGAAGGTTTTCCTGTCATGGAAAGGATATTGCATTATAAAAATAGTTGAACATAGGCCAAAATAAGCTGGAATGTGCTAGCTATAAACATAGCATGAGAAAGTATCTTTATAGACAAACAAATTCTTGTTATGAAAATGGCAAATGATTGTAGATATTCAGAGATCAGAAAATTGAAAATGGAGTACCATGCATGTTTGTTTAGATGCAAATCCTACTTCGGTTTGATTTTTGTTTAGTATTGCACCTCATTTACTTGTCAAAGTCAGAACAAACAGGCAGAAACTGTCATCTGAACCATAAAGGTATTTCTTGAAGTGCCAATCATTGCTCTTAAGATGAGCAGCACCAAAACCAGATATGGATGAAAGATGCCCTTTCTTTCTCTTCCTCAAAGATGCCCTTTCTTTTGCTTCCTAAATCCCATTTTCTGTATTGCCCTCCTTACCTAGTTAACTAGCAGGGGTAAAAGGCTGCTCTTTTTAGACAGCTGAATAGTTTCTCTCCCAGTTGTCTGCCATCTGAACTCTCTCATTATATGAAATTAGGCAGCATGTTATACATTAGATTACAAGCTTCCATCTTGATATAAAGAGAGATGCAACTATTAGGAGCCATAAAGTCATATTATTATTCTTACTACAGTAAAATAATTACTTTGTCTTATGTATAACACAGTTTAAAGGAGGTTAATGTGGACCTTTTACTTTGTATAAAAGAAGTACATGGTCAATATGTGGGCTTCTAATCAATCTATAAAGAGTTGATTATGATGTAACTTTTTGGGGTGACATTTATATGGTTTTATGAAAATGTTCTTTCTTTTAGGCTAAAAACTACATACAGACACTTCCTAAAATTCCCAAAATGGATTTATCTCTGCTTTTACCCAAAGCTAGTCCTCTGGGTGAGTTCTTTTATACGTTTTAATTTACGATAAAACTAATATTCCTCAGAAATATTATACAACCGAAATGTATTATTTAACTTTTATTCAGATGACAGATGAACATGCCAAAACAATCTCTTTTATGATTCTAGCCGAGCCAGCATATTCTGTGCGACTTTGATAGCAAAGAAATCTTCAAAATGTAATTAAGCATGAATAATGTATTACCCTCTGAATTTTGTTGTGAAAATAAATCCCCTTGAGTATAATGGGAAATACTCTAAAGTAAATGTTGCATTACATGCCAGTCTTTTCTAGCTTAGCAGCCACAAGTGACATTTTTGGTATTCAAAACAAAACATGAGTTGCAAGAGTTTGGATCCAATCCCAGAGTAAAGTTTTACCATTTCAAGTAGTGTCATTTGTTGGAGTGTTCGGAGTACTGCTAGCCCGCCAGCTGGGCTGCTATGTGTCTTGTGACAGGGGAGTGCCTTTTCTTACCCTCATGTTTTCTGGTCGAACCAGAATGACAGCAGGAGCCAATCATGTCCCTGCTACAATTTGCTTAGACTGGATCTAATGATATGGGAGTGAGTGATGAGAAGCAGTTAAGCACATGAGCAGACAAAAGATTGATCTGAGCCAGATGATTGCCCAATCTGATTTTTTTTTCTTTAAAATAAAACTGTTAAGGGAAATTAGCATTTATAAGTGAATGGGTACTTGTAAGGTTCATGCCTACTGTGCTTAATTTTGCAAGCAGACAAGCCAAATGTATCTTCATATGTACTGAGTACTTCTCACACAAGTTTTGTTAACAGTACTGATATTATGTAAAAATTAAGAATACTAGCATAATTTTATCAGATTGCAACATGCATAGAGTCATCTCAAACTGTGAGATGGGCAGCAGTAAATATAATCATGAATAAATTTAACAACAAATAAAATAATGTTGTTGTGGCTTGTTGAATTTGGCAGGCACATATTGAAAACATTAAGGAAACCTGATAGGGATTTATGGAAATAGAATCTGTATACTTGGTGGCCTTATGTCTTCTGTTTGGAAAAAAATATTAATTGAAAGGAATACCAGCGATTAGCTCAATACCTCAAGATTTATTAAAAGAAACTTCCCTGCTGAAACAAGGTGTAGATTTTGCTAACGTATTGTAAACAACTGTAACTTTCTTCTCAGTGAAGATAAGAGCAGGGGTGTATTGTTGTTTCAAGTGGGGGATTTGCTTTTTAGAAAAACTATACCTTGATCATTTTTTCTGCCAATTGGCTAGTAGTAGCAGTCAGTATGCACTGCACTGCACTGCAATTTCCTCTTGGGTTGATGGTAAAAAACAAGGGAGCAAGGGAACATTGATGATAATAATGATGATGATGTTATCCATTCAGTGATGCCTGCCTCTTGGTGACTCTATGGGCCAGGTCCTTCTGCTCTTGCGCTACTTCTTTGAGTTGTTTTAAGCTCTGACGGGTGTCAGCTTTGATATTGTCCAGTCATCATGCTCTTTGGCAGCTTTGTTTTGTTTTACCGCTAAGTCTTCCAATCATAATTGCTTTCTCCAGTGAATTTCCCCTCATGAAATAGCCAAAATAAGTGAGGCACAGTTTTGTGATTTTGAAGGGAATATTAGGTGGTCCCATTTTAACTGTTTCATTTCAAGAACACTTGAATTTTATTTTGACTTTCAAATAAAAAAAGTATTTTCCATTTGCTACACATTTCTAAATTTTACTTTTGCCTCCTCACTATGGTCTGGATAAGAGCATTTTTCCAAAACTTCTACTTGTGAGAAGAAATTCTTCACTGGTTCCATGGTGAGAACTGACCTGTAATGTAATGGTAAAATTTACAAATATATATCAAGTCACTTGGGTTTCACCCCTGCCTCAAATTCCAAATGATAAAGCTTACAACGTAGTTAAATTAGATAGAAGAATTCAGCTTGATGTATTACAAAGTGGCCTGGAACTTCAACAAAGATGCTTTAAAAGTTAGTTTGTTGAAGTTATAGGCCACTTTATAATCCTTCAAGCTGAATCCTTCTACCTAATTTAACTCTGTTGTAAGCTTTATCATATATAGGTCAAGTGAATTGACCTATATTTGGGCTCAAGGACATTGTTTCAAGTTCCTTCTACAGTACATTTCAACTATAGTAGTGAGCCACTTATATTGGTTTACTGAAATGTGAAAACTGGATGAAGCAAATATAGCCAATTTAGTTCACCAGCCATCTTAAGTTTTTAGCTTTATCCTTCCTATAATAAACAATCATAGCTTTCTTTAATTTTTACAATATTGATATCTTTCCTTGTAGCCGTGGACTTGCTCGACAAAATGTTGCAGCTCGATGTAGAAAAACGACTCACAGCAACCCAAGCTCTGGCCCATTCCTACTTCGATCCATTCAGAGATGTTGAGGAAGAGACAGAAGCCCAGCACTCCTATGATGATTCCATAGGGAGTACAAAGCTTTCAATAAATGAATGGAGAAGTAAGTTCAGCTGGACAATTTTTACATATCCTTGCCCCTAGTACAATCCTCATCAGAGTTTATGAACCTGAAGTCCTCCAATTCCTGCACACATAATAGCTAGCTATATTAATGTTGAATACAGTCTGAAGTACAGGTTCTCTCTGAAGTAGATAAAATTCATAACTAGGAGTATAGACTGCAATTTGACCTATACAAATACTAATTAAGAAAAATTCTGTGGGTAACTCCCCCACTCTTTTTCACCACTATTAGTTACTCCATAATTCTTTGGGTAAGAAGAAACACAAAATTCAGCACACTTTAATAGAATATGGAAACATCACTACACTGCATTTCGTTGTCACCATGTTGAGAGACACTTAATCCACCAATACATTTCTCATTCTAGATTTTAAACTGAGTGTCAAGCAGAAGCACTTGGGAAATAAGTCTCCTAAAGAATAAAGATCTTTAATATAGATCTTTAATAATAAAGATCTTTATTAAAAAGGGGGGAAAGAAAAAGAAAAACAAGAGTAATGAAAGGAATACCTACTTTCTACAAATACCACCAAATTATTTTAAAAATACTTTTTTAAAAAAAGCTCCTATTAAACTTAGGAATTTTGTGGAGAACAGGACCAGCTGACAACTATGGCATGTTAAATTTCATGTATGGAAAGAATATAGTTAAGAACTGGTTGGTGGTATCTTTCTAGCAAGTTAAAAAGGAAATGAGGGCACTCTTCCTTTTTCTGACTGATAGAAAAATTCTTGGGAATTCTTGGGAATTCTTGGATAAACCACAATAGAACATTTTATAATGTTAAAAATTCAATAACCCTAACTGGGTAAGCCTGGGATTATGCAGCAAAAAAAATATATATTAGATAAAAGTAAGAGCAGCGGGTAATGGCCTTGTTTGAACAATAAGTTGAAAACTTAAAGAAGCAGATGTTTATTTATAATCCTTTCCTATGAAACCTTAATAAAGGCAGGGAACAGCCCACCTTTATTAAAGTGGGTACATTCATGGGTATATGATATGGAATGACATTCTAGAACAGGACTCACTTATACTGAAGAGATGAACTGATAAATCTAACAAATTGATATTTAACAATGACACATCCATTTTTTTAGTCCACATCTAAGTA
This sequence comes from Grayia smithii, assembly GCA_032468115.1. Classification (NCBI taxonomy): domain Eukaryota; kingdom Metazoa; phylum Chordata; class Lepidosauria; order Squamata; family Grayiidae; genus Grayia; species Grayia smithii. Next base: position 186,879 of record JANHFM010008484.1, read on the forward strand.
TTCACATATCGGAAGCATTTCTTAGCCATGTATTGCTTGTTGTCTTCAGGGTGGCAGTCAAAGCAGTATAAGTCTAATATAGAATTCAATATAGTGGGTTCATAAAATTGTAACATTTAAATTAGGTTTTAAAAAGCAGCTAGCAAACAAAATCAATACCTAATAAAAGTAACACATAATGCCACCTATAATAATGTTTTTAAATATCATTTAAATACAGCAGGAGAAATTACCCATCTCTTCATGAAATTCAATAGAATGGGATACTACCAGTAGTAAGAATTGGTCTTCTGCAACCTTTTAAAAAACTGAGCAGTTTAGAAAGGCCTGTGTAAGACAAAGTGTTGCCATCTGTTACTATTGTTTTTGTTGCTGGACATTTAAAGTAATGAATATAGCAGAGATGGCAAAAATCTCAGCATATTTGAAAGACTGTACACAAGAAAAATATTACTTGGACTGGAAAAGGTGGATTGAATATATTCAAAACAAATATGGGACTAAAAAGTTGCAAATAGCATATGAATGAATTTTTTTTTATAATGGTATAAAGGAGTTGGGAAGTACAGAAAGTTGAGATTAGTTATAGTTAGTAAATTTATGTTAGATTAAGTAGTGTTTTTCTTTCTTTTTTTTAATGTATTTTGCTCCGGGAAACCAAGAGGGGGGAGGGGTTTTATTCAAAATTTTTTGTAAAACTTTTCAATAAAAAAAAAAAGTTTTGTAATTTCTGTTCTAAAACTGTTAGGATTTCATCGCAATGTTCATGAACATACTGATTGTATTGATCTGTCTTTTAGGTCATATGACAGACTTGATTCATACAGAAAAGGACCTGGTGATATCACTGAAAGACTATATCAAGGCAGAAGAAAGCAAGTTGGAACAATTAAGGCAGTATGTAATTCTTTGAATGCTAATATTTAGCAGTGTTCCATCAGCCAAAATGAAAAAAAAACACCACCTTATGCTAATTAATTCATGGCTCTTTTGTGAGTAAAACTATATCTACCATTTTTTAAGGGTGAGATTCTACAATTTTTGTAAAAGCTTATTGAAAATCTTCAGAGATAAATATCTATAGTGAGTAATGGCATTTCAGTAAGTGCTCCTGAGGTTCATTCCCTTATTTGTTTCATATCTTTAAAAAAAAAACCCAGAGTATTGTTAAAATCAGTTGGACAAGTTCAGTCGCACTCAGCTCAAATTACCTCACAGTGTCTCAGTGGGGCTTTTTCCAAAAGGCAACTGAATTTTCTTTGTTTTCTCTTTGAAAATGTTTCGCTTCTCATCCAAAAAACTTCTTCAGTTCATGGGTTCTGTTCAGTTCGTGGATGAGAAGCGAAACGTTTTCAGAGAAAAAAAACCAAGATAGTTCAATTGCCTTTTGGAAAAAGCACCTTTGGGATAATCATGACATGGATGATTGACAATCTCCATAGACATCTACCTCACAATGTATAAAGTAGAGATTTTCATGTAAGCCGCCTTGAACTCCTGGAGAAAAGATAGGATATATATAGTATAAAATGTGATATGTATCAGAGCCAGTTTGGTCTGATGGTTAAGACTTCAGGCTAGAAAGCGGAAGACCGTGAGTTGAAGTTCCCCCTTAGCTATGAAAACCAACTAAATCAGGGGTCCCCAACCCCTGGTCCACAGATCAGTACCAGTCTGTAGCCTTTTGAGAACCAGGCCGCACAAGTGGCAGGCAAGTGAGCAAAGCTTCATCTGTGCATGCACGTGATCTAGGTTGCACGTGTGAAACTATTCCTCCAGTGCCAGCCCATGGAAACAAAATTTTGTTCCGAAGCTGGGTCCTGAAACCAGAAAGGTTGGGAACTGCTGGGCTAAATAACCTCCGGCCAGTCACACACTCACAGCTCAATTCACCTCACAGGGTGGTTATTATAGGAAAAATAGGAGGAGGAAACTGTATTGTATACATTCACTGTCTTGAATTATTTGTATACATTTTAAAGGTTGGATGATAAATATAAAATAAATATAAACAAGATTAATTTTTTAATTTTTTTTAATAATTTTATTCATAAACATTTTTGAATACAGTGTATTGTCAGGGTATACCATTTACAAGAAAAAAAGGGCAAATAGAAAATAGTAATAAATATTAACACATGAACCAATAACAGTAATAATAATATAATAACACATGTACTGAGAATAATAGTAATAATATAACCAAATAATTTTAACTAATTTTCTTTTTATATTGGCTTGTTTACATTTTTGTTAATTATGATGATTGTAGTTATAAACCTCTATTGCTAATAAAAATATTTGTACTCTTTCTTCCTCTAATTTCTACCTCTTGTATCTAACCACTCATAAAGTCTATTCCATATCAAATAATATTCTGTGTCTTCTTTATCTTTAATTTTCAAAGTTAGTCTGTCCATTTCAGCACAGTCTAAAATTTTTCAAATTACTTCCTCATCTGGCGGGGTGCTCTCATTTTTCCAGTATTTAGCAAATATAATCCTTGCTGCTGTCAATATATGTAAAGCTAAATATGTGATCTCTTTATCAAAACCCTCCAGTATTATGCCCAGCAAATATTTTTCTGGTTTCGGATCTATGTTCTGTTTATTTATCTTTTCCAGCCAGCTACGTATTTTCTCCCAATATTTTCTTGCTTTGATCAAACTCAAAAATATATACCTCATGATAGAGTAGGTATGTGTGTGCGTGTGTGTGTGTGTGCGTGCATGTTTGGGTGTTAAGTGTTCATGTTATTCGTAGCATTATCTTAATAATTTTACTAAGCTTTTATTTCCTATGCTTAGGTGGGCTGAAAGGTTGGATAAGTTGACAGATACTGCAACCAAAGACCCAGAGGGATTTTTGGGACATCCGGTGAATGCGTTCAAGTTGATGAAACGACTGAACACCGAGTGGAATGAGCTTGAGAATTTGGTCCTGAAGGACATGTCTGCTGGTAGGACTTTTGAAATCCTTTGAAGTAATCGATCATTAAATATACTGAGTAGCCAAGGAAGTCCGTATTTCAATTCATGTCTTGGTGAATTCACTGGGAAGAATCTCAAGTATGCTTTAACTATAAAAACTAATTTGGTATTAGATCCTCCAGCCTAAGCAGTGCAACTATTTGTATATTGCCCAAATGCCAGGGTAATGGATACTTCTGGCTAGAAGTGACCAGAGGATGTAACTATAAATAAATTTAGAACACACCAAGGCAGTGTTTACTAATTAGATCTTCCTGAGTTCTCTAATGAGATCTCTTCCTGAGTTCAGTTGTTATTCTTCATAATAACATAAAATACGAACAATGGTTGGTTTCCTTAGTGATAAGATTGGAGTTACCTCAAGAATAATACTGTGTTTCCCCGAAAATAAGACCCTGTCTTACATTTTTTTGAACCCTGAAATAAGTACTTGTCCTTATTTTCGGGGAAGTCTTATTATTTTGGGACGCGTGGAGCAAGATGGAATTCCTCTTGCCATCTTACCTGATTTCCAGCTTTGTGTTTAAATATTTTTGGGGAGGGCTGATTTTCGGGGGGGAGGTTACGCTCAAAAAGCCCGATTGGGCTTATTATCAGGGGATGTCTTATTTTCAGGGAAATGGTACTGCAAATTTCTGACGAATGTCATCGCCAGTAATCTATTTTATTCCTTTGCAATTAATAGCATTGGCTATTAATGCATTCACATATTTTAAAAAAGGAACAGTTAAGTTCAGGTAGTCCTCAACTTACAACCCAATTAGGACCAGAATTTCCATGCTAAGCAAGCAAGTTGTTACATGAGTTGCGTCTTTTTGCCATAGTTGTTAAGTGAATTACACTGGTTGCCAAATGCTTGAATGTTTATTACTTGACCGCTTGGGATGCTACAAGTGTGGCAACCAGTTGTAAGTCACTTTTTTCAGTGCCATTGTAACTTTAAATGGTCACTAAACAAACGGTTGTACGTTGAAGACTACCTGTGCTTTCTTTGCTTTTGAGCTTATCAATAAATCTAAGCTTTCTTCTACCGTAGTTGGAATGACTCCTTCCATCCCTCTGAACCTGCCTTTCTGGCGAGGAAAGAACAAAAAAGTGTTCCTCATTAAGTGCATTGAATTTAATTTCAGTATTGAATTATGCTTTTATAAGTAATTAAACTCTAATAAAGAAAGTGCAAAACTGATGGAAGAGAATTTTTGTAGCCCAGGGTTGAACTGTGGGGTTTTTGATACTCTCCGTCCGAGCTTGGTTGTTTCCTTGCAGACGTTTCTTTACCAAACTAGATAACATCATCAGTGCTAGAAGGGAATGGGGTTTGCTCTCATTTTATATACTAGTGGCTTGCTCATTCAGTGCTTTTTGTTTTCTTTTTGAGAAATCTAGTTCTGGAACTATCCCATTATTTCTCCTGGAAAAAGGTTGATTTATGTATGTAAGCACTGATGTACTGTGCTGGATGTACAGTACACACTGTATGTACTTTGTATATTTTTGGAAGTGAATTGTTTGAGCCAAATGTAATTTGTGGGGCTCAAGACATACTTCTGAATAATCCACTTTTGGAAATACAAGAACTATCTTGGATTCATTGGTCCCTTTTGGGAAATACATAGGATATTCCAGTTTGGTTTGGAACACATCTTTTGTATATATTTGATTACAATTAAATGTTTAGTAATCTAATACTTTAGGCAAAGTTCCCTAACTAAAGAAATATTTAAATGTAATACAGCAAACGTGAACAAATTGTTCTAAATTGTTCTAAAAACCTCCCCTCCCCCAGGGAGGAAAAAGAACTCATACAATTTTCTTTTCTTTTCCAAATTAATGAAAATTTGGAATTTTATATGTATTTTACATATACATTCTATATGTATTTATTAAAGATAGAAGCCAGAAATTCCAGTGAAAACAAAGCTGGTTCTTAAGGTTAGATAAGATATACAAGGATATGTAAAACATACAGTAGTGACCTAAATTGTGGAAACCTTTTGGGAAAAGTGTATTTTTGAGGTTTGATGGCTAATAACACCATTTTTTTTGAGTTTCAAGATAATCCTATTCCACTGCTGGAATGGCCTGGGAATAGCCCAGACCTTAACCCAATGGAAAATCTATG
>JANHFM010008484.1:270539-281057 GCA_032468115.1 Grayia smithii
ACTCTGTTGCTGAAGTTGTATTTTCTGCAATCGAGTTTGGAGCGGTTTACCTTGCGTTTGTATCGATTGTTTGTCCATGTATTATTGAGGTTGAAGTTGAAGAAGTCATTGACAAGTAAGACATTGTAGCAGACAATTTTGTGTACTGTACTTAGATCAGAGTACAGGCAGCGCAGTTCGCCTGCAATCTGTATATCCAAAATGTTTGGCCCATACTATCATTGTTTCTTTCACATGCTCTTCTTCCATTTTAATGTTCAGTAAATAGCTATAGGTTTTTTAAATTAGTTTTTCATCTATCCCTGTTAGTATCTGATCTAGTTCTGTTTGTTCTTTACAGAAACCATACATTTTAACATCTTTCTCATACCTTGATTGTACTTGCAAATGCAGCCACCATGCTATATCAATCCCTTGATTTTTCAGTTCTTGCTTAGTTTTTAGTTTCCCTTCTTCATTCAAAATGTCTTTGTATCTTGTAATTTTTTCCATGTTAACAACATTCAGGTGTATCAATGCCTCCATTGTGGAAAGCCGGATGTATAAACATATATTCATCTGTTTTTCTTTGATTTTTTTCCCCCCATACTAGCAGCAAAACATTTCTAACATAATGTCTTTGAAAAAGTATAAATAAAATATTTTTTTAAAAAAAATCATTCTATCATAGGGTATGGCTTACGAAGCTGGGACAGGAGGACTTGGGTGCATACAAACAGCCCCTCTTCCACCATCCCTCCCCCAATAAAAGGATGCTCATCTCAAAGAACCCAAGAGATTTCCCGTAAAGAGAATCTCTTCAGCTTTCCAGCTATCAGAGCTGAGGTGGCACAGTGGTTAGAGTGCAGTACTTCAGCCTACTTCAGCTGACTGCTAGCTGCAGTTCAAATCTCACCGGCTCAAGGTTGACTCAGCCTTCCATCCTTCCAAGGTGGGTAAAATGAGGACCCAGACTGTTGGGGGCAATATGCTGACTCTGTTAAAACACTTAGAGAGGGCTGTAAAGCACTATAAAGCGGTATATAAGTCTAAGTGCTATTGCTAAGAGGGCATTGCAATGTCCTAATGCTGTCCCCTCTTCCTGCAGATACCATAATTAGCAGGCCCTTTCATTTTATCAGCAGGATACCAACTTTGATGTACAGGAAAGTGGCAGCCCAAGAAAGGGATTTTTTTTAAAAAAAGAAAGGAAGACAAGAAAGACAAGCATTTCAAATAGATGCTTTATTTTACTGAGTGGTTGATTTTCACTGGCCACAGGGATGAGATTGTTAATTGAAAGAATACTAAAGATAAAATGTATGACTGTCTGGCTTGCTGGTTTTGCTTTAGACTATTAAGAGCTACTAACTGAAAGAAATGGTAAAGTGACTGCAAAATAGGAAGAGGAAGATTTTCCCTCAAATAATTATCTCTGCATGGAGTAGGTGAAGGTTTAGAAAGCTAAAGAGCACTATTAAAAATAAGGAAGGGAACCAATATACCAGAGGTGGGTTTCAGCAGGTTCTGATCAGTTCTGGAGAACTGGTAGCGGAGGTTTTGAGTAGTTCAGAGAACCGCTAGTAAAAATTCTGACTGGCCCTGCCCCCAGCGGTGGGTTGCTCCTGGTTCTGTCTGGTTCTTAGAACCAGTAGTAAAACCAGTGGGAGGCTATGTCCACCTGCCCCCTTCTGCGCTTACGCAGAAGCTTCTGCATGCTCTCCCATTGCAAACCGGTAGTAAAGGTAAATGGAATCCACCCCGCCCGCCCCTATCTATTCTCTGCCTCCCAACTCCCAGCTGATCAGGAGGAAATGGGGATTTTGCAGTAAACATCCCCTGGATTGGGGAGGGAATGGAGATTTTACAGAATCTTTCCTCTGCCACCCCCACTAAGCCATGCCCACCAAGCCACACCCACAGAACCGGTAGTAAAAAACCCACCACTGCAATATATAAATGACTATGAACACTGTTGTTGCAAAGCTTAGATGCTTTGAATTGTTATTTTCTGGTATAAAATGAAGGAAAGTCATTCCTTGGGGAGGTGGGGGTGTTGTTTGTCTGATGTCATTTTTTTGTTTCACACAGTGAAAATTTGCTTAGACATGGCACCCACATTAGTATCTTTATCAATGAAGTTTATGACAAAGCATTGTGGAAATACCCGTCCTTTTGCCTGTTGTGCAAATAATGCTTTGGATGAAGGAAATAGGTTTTTTTTAACAATAGACATCTGCATAAAGCCCTTCAGATTGCATCACAGCAGCAACTTCATTAAACAATGTGCTTCTTTCTAAGACTAATCATACTGTGCATAACTTTACCCGACAGGAAGCCGAAGCTTTTCTTAATCAGAAAGAATCAGAGCATTCTGTCCCCATAAAAGGAAATATTTTGTGCAGATTTTAAAATGAGAATTAATAAAATACAAAAGATTAGATCTAGACTTAAGCATGCTCAGAGAAGACTTATTCAAATCAATGGGAGAAGAAAAATGTTACTACACTATGCTCAATGTGTGTGCCTTTGTGTGTACCATCGACTCAGTGCTGACATGACTGTACATGCAACGTTTCTTTGCAACGTTTTTCAGAAGTGGTTTGCTGTTGTCTGCTTCCTAGAGTTGAGAGAGAATGATTGGCTCAATGTCGTCCAACTGGTTTGTGCCTAAGGCAGGACTAGAATTCACAGCCTCCCGGTTTCTAGTCTGGTCTCTTAACCGCTACATCCAATCAGGTTTCTGAGCATATGTTGCATATATGTTTATGCATATATATGCATAAAAGCATATGTTGCTTAACAATAGTAATTGGGAAAGGAATTTCCATTGCTAAGCAATATGGTCACATGATTATGCTGCTTAGTGACAGCAATTCTGGCAATCTCCTGGTTACCATTGTTAAGTGACACATCACAGGTTATTAAGCAAGGACCTCACCAACTTCCAACTTCCTACCAGATTCCCCACTGACTTTGCTTGTGGGAAGCTGAAATGAAAGTCACAGATTGCATGATCGCAGAACATTGTGGCAGTTAGAAATCCATGCTGATTGTCAAGTGATCACGATCACATAACCTGGGGGCTCTGCGATGGTCACAAGTGTCAAAAGATCAGTCACTGAACAGGTGTTGCTAATCAAGCACTACCTATACTCTAAAACCGTGATGGCAAACCTATGGCACATGTGCCAGAGGTGGCACGCAGAGCCCTCTCTGATGGCACATGAGCTGTTGTCCCAGTTTGGCTCCATCACACATGTGCGCGCACCTCCCACCGGCCAGCTGGTCTTCGGGTCTCTGCCGCAGGTGCACAGTGGGGACACGTGCAGGGGTCCACGTGCACATGCATGGGGCACAGGGTGTGTACAGGGGCCTCTCTGCATGCGCAGGGGGTGGGGCGCGTGCAAGGGGCCACACATGTATGCATGGGGGGGCCTGGGGGGGCCATGCACACATGTGCAGAGGCCAGGGTGATGCACAGGGGCCCTGCACGCATTGCACTTTGGGGGTGCTTTGGACACTCGGTCCAGAAAAGGTTAGCCATCACTGCTCTAAAAGGTAAAGACTCCTTTAAATCGAGCCCATTTCCTGGTGACCACCTGGACATATTCATATAGTTTTCTTGGCACCTTATATTTCTCAGTATTCCATGCGTAGCTCACACCATTTGTTTTTCATCAGTTGAGCCTGCTCTTGTCAAAAGCCAATTTCTAAAGGCCATCAAATGTCACTGTGAAAGGGTTTCAATAGATTCTATTCACTGGATTTCTTTTAGACTCCTGGCTATGGATCAGCTCATAGCATCTGACAATGCCACCATTCACATTTAATTCCTCTTTTAATTTGCTGGCCAGACTGTGTTTCCTTTGAAAGTCAAAGTGGAAGAGATTATAAGACCCACAGAAATAGGAAACCACTTCAATTTTTTCTGCCAGAAAAAGCCACCAATATCACCATCAGAACAGTTCTTAATCCAAGCTTATAGAAGTAAACAATGAACAGGATTCCACCCCAAAGCAAGGGTTACAAGACAAATATCTCTAGCTTTGACATAACTCAAGAGGCCTTGAGCTCTCTTCCTGAGTTCTTATGCAATATGTCCCTGGGTACTTATTCTTTGCATTAATTTTCTTTGTTTTTGTTGTAGTCCAATATGTTACAAATACATAATTACCAATTTAAAATGCTTTCCTATTTACAAAATCAACACCAATAGAACCTTGCTAGCAAAGACAGTTTGGCTTTTTAAAAAAACCCAACAGGAAAATTGCTTTCTTGCTGCTTGCTAATCATTTTATTTTTGACAGAAATATCCTATATTTAGTATATTGATTCTTGAATAATGTTTGAACTATGGCAGTGCTTAAGTCCTGGATATAACTGAAAGGGATATATAGAATGCAGAAAATGAGATTCTTTCTACAACCTGATATTGTTTTAAGTTGCTGTACCAAAAATGAAAAGGGACGCGGTGGCTCAGTGACTAAGACACTGAGCTTGTCGATCGAAAGGTTGGCAGTTCAGCGCTTCAAATCCCTAGCGCCGCGTAACGGGGTGAGCTCCCGTTACTTGTCCCAGCTTCTGCCAATCTAGCAGTTCGAAAGCACGTAAAAAATGCAAGTAGAAAAATAGGGACCACCTTTGGTGGGAAGGTTGTTGTTGTACAAATTGTTTATTGAATAGCCTAAAGGCCTTTTCAAAAATCACATGGTTAAAAGAAAACCTTAGGGTTACAGAAATGACAATCTAAAAATATAACATAGATAATGTTAAAAGTTTGGCAATATCAGTGTTCACTGACTACATTTACAAAGACTAAAATACAAGGTAACATTGCTCCTTTCTAATTCAGCTCGTCTTACTTACAGTCGATAACATTCTTTTCAATATGACTGGCTCGTACTACTGTCATCCTTTTAAGGGAGCCAGTGACTGCCCTTATCAGGGAAGGAGAGTCTGCCTTCAATAGGAATGTTATCTTATGCCTTATGTCCCAGTGGGCAAGTTTATTTACGATTGGGGCCAGATATTTTTTCCTTACTTCCCCGTACAAGCTACAATCAAACATTATATGCACTGTATCCTCTATAGCATTTGCCCCACATATACATGTTCTATCGTTATAGGGGATTTTCCGATAGCGGCTGAATTTAACATTAGTGTCTAGGAACAAACTCAATGAGGAAGCCAGTTGGAAGTTGCAGTCAGGTGAGATTCTTCCTTTAGGACCCACAGCGATTTGCTTAATGACTATAACTGGGGACTGCCTGAATCTCCATCACTAAGCTGCATATGGTTATGTGACATTGTGCTTTGGAACAGCATTGCATAGTGATGAAAATTCCAGTCTCAATTACTGTCATTAAGAGGAGATTACTGTACTTATAGAAAACAAAAAGCAAACCCATGCCATGCACTGACATGAAGGGATGTACTTGCACAATGAAGAGCAGAGTGACCTTCACCTGTCTGAATATCACACCTTACCTATTAAACTGTTTTTATCTAATCAAAATGTCTCACTGAGACAGGCAGTTTTCATGGGCTCAAAAATATATTATTTAACATGTTACATAGTTGAAATCAGGCATTAAAAACAGATCTTAGACCCTGGATGCTATTCAATTGCAGCATGAAGACAATCCATCATTCCATTCCTTTATTCCCATTTTAGGATGATAGCAATTTTATGCATATTTAATAAAAAAAATCAGCCCTATTGTGTTCAATGGACCTTCCCTAGTAAATGAATTCTAAATGCAGTTTGAAACTTTTTGGAGGTAAACCTCAGAGATACCTGTTGAATTTGCAGCTAATTAAAAAGTACTATGATTTTTTTTCTTTACGATATTCAGAAATAGCACCAGCCCCAATAATCGCAATTCAGTCACTGAATGTTTATAACAAAGCCAATATCAAAGAAGATTTTGCTTATTAATTCCCTGCCTTTAAAGTAATCAATTAAATTTAAATGAATCTTCATGTCATCTAAACCTTTTAGCATGTTGAAAAAAAGGTTAAGCTAAAGTAACCGTTTAATAAAGAAAGCCTACACCTCATTGTTAAAAGGCCTTGTTATAATTTATTTTTTCATGTTGCTATTATAGTACCATGGTGAACTACAAATTAAAATAGCTTTAATATCAATCAGTGTGTCTTTAAACTTTTCTACCTTGCAGATTAAAATTTGTTATTGACAATTAAATTTTCTGATTAATGGATCAAAGAAAACATTCAACTTTTCCTGGCACTCACTCCCATGGTGCATGTTGCCCGAACACACATGGCAGTATGATCAGGGGTGCTATTCAGCAGGTTCTGACAGGTTCTGGAGAACCAGTAGCGGAAATTTTGAGTAGTTCAGATAACTGCCAAATACCATCTCTGGCTGGCCCCAGAGTGGGGTTGTAATGGAGATTTTGCAATATCCTTCCCCCATGAATGGGGGGGGGGAATGGGGATTTTGTAGTATCCTTCCCCTTGAGTGGGGTGGGAATGGAGATTTTGCAGTATCCTTCTCCTGCCACCCCTACCAAGCCATGCCCACAGAACCGGTAGTAAAAAAAATTTGAATTGCACCACTGAGTATGATGCCAAACACAGATGGGCCTTCAGGCATTGCTTCAACCCTCAGGCGTGACTCTCCTGTCTGAACAATTCCCACTGGTACAATGCATATAGAAGTTCAGAGATATTTGATGTATGCATGTGCCATTTCCTACACAATTTGTACCGATCACATGGGGAGGAAGGGACAAGGCAACCCCAAGGCTGCTTCTTGTGATGTCATAGGAAGCTTTGGATTCCTGTCCAGTAGGTTGAAGCAGCTATGGGATGGAGGGACTTGCTCATCTTCCAAACTTATCAGCAGCACCAGCTGTAGCTTGATCCAGATATCATCACTAGTAGGTAATAGAATCCCATCATCTTCTGACAGCCTTCCTGGATATATGTACTCATGTGCAATACTGTTTCCTTACATCCCCTCTTGAATAGAAGAACATCTCCCTACAAAGATTCTTTAACAAAGAATATATTCAGAGAAAAATGGGGTTTCTCCATTATTTACAGTTCTATCCATGAAATCCAGTTACTGGAGAAGTTTGCTCATCATCACATGAGCCATCAGTTCTCAACTAAAACTGTACGTAGTGTCTAGCTGAATAGAGATTGTGGTGTAAACAAAGCTGAAGAGGGAACAATAAGCAACATCCAGAAAGGATGAACCTCTTTCCACAATATTTAATCCTTTATTTAGTACCTGCTAAATAGAAATTAGGCTCAGATCTCTGCTCCATCCTACTTACTTCACAGGATTGTCATAAGGATAAAACATCTGGATAAAACAGGAAAACATCTGGGCTTCTGCTCCCCTCTCCCCCACCCATGCTAGTATTAAAATCTCATGTCCAAAAAGTTTTGGCATGCTGTGGAGATAATCAATTGATGCAAAATCCTGGTGATTATGGTCTGGGTGCATAAAATCGCAGCAGTAACTGTCAATCATCTATCAATAAAAAAATGAGTGAGACAGCTGAAATAAGTGGATATAATCAATCGGTCAACAAAACTCACTGGTGTGCAAAACCAAACAAAACCCAAGAACTCTGTATTCTTTATGCCAGTGTCCTAGAAAATGGTGGCTATTATGGCTGATTTGAAAATGATTCAGAAGACATGCTTTGAACCATATGCAAGGGACAAGATCTCTGCTACTCATTAGAGCACCTTGACCTTTTTCAGGCTTAATGAGTGGATTTCTTAAAGCAGCAGTGGCAGCAACAGCTTTTTCCAGACTTCTGCAGGAGTTTGAACAAGGTTCAGCTGCTTTAATGTCATTTCTGAAGTCTGCAAGGCTTATTGGCCATAAATGTAATAAACCAATGGTTTACACATCCAAATCTAGCATTATAGCAACTCTGATAAGAAAAAAAAAACTATTTCCCATCTATCCTGGGTCAGGAATAGCAACTTTTCTCCAATTTGCTATCCCAGATCTGGGATAATTCTTACATCACGAGAAAAGAAATATTTCATAACAGTCACAGTCTAGAGCCTGATTGTTTATTGTTTGTTCATTGTACATCTTTCTAAATATATGTGAAATGAATGGTCCACGTTTGGTCTGATTTTACAATTGTTCTGAGAAACAGAGGTTTCTTTTTCAGAAGATATACCCAAGCCACAATGAAAAAACATCAGTGAGATCCTTAACATTGTTACAAAGATTACTTGAATTAGGATCGAACCTGTGATGACCCATGTATATTAAACAACAGTTAATTTTGCAGTTCAGTTATAGAGCAATCTTAGACTCAGAATTCCAGGTGACCACTAGATGGTAGTAAAGGGTATATAGCACACCTCTTCTCTGCCATCTAGTTGTTGTCCAAGTTTTTTCAGTCCATATTCAGTCCTACTTTTGATTTACCAATTGGCAGATATCAGCAAAGCTTGGCAGTTTATGAAATGAATCTTAATTCCATCAACTAAAACAGTCAAGACACAATTAACATATCACAACAACTACATTATTGTTAACAACAATTCCATTTCAGGTAAGTTCAAGAAGGCTACTACAAATAAGAAAAAGAATTGGCACCATCACTGTGAAACAACCTAGTAGTAATGACGGTTTCAGTTCTTATGCTCATCCGGAGGCGTGGAATGAGGTAAGCTTACATTAAAATGAGAATGAGCTTTCCTAATATTAGCTTCATTTTGCTGGGGTGGTTGATTTACGGCAGCTGGGCAAACTGGCTTAAAGCCAACATTGCAGGGCCAAAGGGAAAACTTTGGCTGACCTCTCTTTCCATGGCTTGCTTCCCTGTCATCCCTGCTCACCTGATTCTGATCCATTTCCCTTTGTTTTGCACTTCAGCTGGGGGGGGGGGGGAACTGGCTGCTGCCCAAAGGAGAGATGTGATGGATGCCGCTATATGCCCGCTTCAGCACTAACCAGGAGGCATGCTGGAAATCGCCACTCTCCTCCCAGGCAACAAGGGATGGTGCCGCAAGAATGTCCTTCAAGGTTAGTTGCTTCTCATTTTGGCTCCCTGAAATGAGAAACCTGCTGAAAGTTTGAGAAATCTGAAATAAGTTCCTAGGGCATTACAGTCTCTTATTACTGCTGTTTGTTTCTGAGACCAGAGGGATTATCTGAACCAGTGAACTGAGAAATTCTATCATTCTTGCAAAAATGGGTTGAAACAGAGGCTGTTTAAGACACAAGGGAGCAATTAGAATGACCTTGAAGGTCCAGGAAGCCCTGCTCTTTAGCAGAACAGACTCTTCAATTAAGTTTGCCAAGGGAAGCTGGAGGAAAGGCTGGGAAGTCTCCAAGTAGCCACACAGGGTTCATCTGGAGACACCAGAACAATAAAAGATCATTTTCTTCCTCTGAACAGTACAAGTCAGAAGCTTGTCTTTTTATGGCTTAAATAGGTGCCATTACTGGCAAATGGCATGGGAGTTAAAAAGCATCTGGAGAAATGCAGAAGACTGGCTTTGTTGTTTGAGCTTCTTTAGAGGTCTGAGTGCCACTGTTTGAGAGTAAGATAAGCTAGGGATAGATGATCTTCTGCCAGCTGAGGTGGCACTTGCCCTCTGAGTAACAAGTAAGTTGGACCAGAACTGTGACAAGAAGGTTCAATGAACCTTGAATAGAAGTCAAAAGTTTAGACGTGGGTTCAAAATTAAGAAAATTACTGTATTGATCTTCACATGTGATTTTTTTTTCTTCAGTTACATTAAGAATTGTAGTCAAGAAGCACTATTTGGGAGAGCTGGGGGTTGCACAGAGGGTCTCAGTCTTTGCTCTGCGTCAGGGGTGGGATTCTACCGGTTTGGACCGGTTTGGGAAAACTGATAGCGCTGATGATCAGCTGGGAGTGAACCGGTTTGCCCTGACGATCAGATGGGCCCACCCGCCTGCCCGCGCTATTTTCCTACCTTTACTTTCTCAGATGATTCATGCGGCAGAGCAGATTGCTGCACCTCAGCTGTGTTTCTCCTCCGAAGAAACGCGGGAGTGAAGATTTCTTCAAATTGTGCATGCGTGCACAGCGCGCATCATGTGCATGAAGCAGACGCGCATGAAGTGCGTGATCACCAAACCAGGGGTGGGTTCTACTTACCTTTGCTACCGGTTCTAAAGGTGTACGCGCTTTGCGTGTGGTTGGAGTGCACTGAACGCACGCTCCCGCGCATGCACAGAAGCTTTTTTTGGCAAAAAAACGTCAAAAAAACCCACATTCTGCGCATGCGCGGGAGCGCGCTCCACGCAAAGACCGGTAAGTACGAGCGCGTGGGTGGGCCCAGCTCCCGGTCGCGTAGAACCGGTTCAGTGACGTCACAGCGTCACCGCTACTGGATCGTGCGAACCGGCCCGAACTGGGAGCAACCCACCACTGCACCAAAACTGCTGTTAAACCAGGAGGATTCCACCACTGCTCTGAATGGAAGGAAGAGCTGCTATATAATCTATAGTGATAGTAATAGTCAGATGCGAGAAAGTTTTCCATAGAGCAGTGGTTG
>JANHFM010008486.1:6984-18620 GCA_032468115.1 Grayia smithii
CCTTTCAGGTGTTTATATTACAATTCATAATAGTAGCAAAATTACAGTTATGAAGTAGCAACAAAAATAATTTTATGGTTGGGGATCATCACAACATGAGGAACTGTATTAAAGGGTCGCGGCATTAGGAAGGTTGAGAACCACTAGTCTAGACTGAGAAGGTGAAATAAATCTTGGAAGAAGACAGTGAAAACTATTTCAATATTTCTGCCAAGGAAATTACATAGAGCAGGTGTTACAAGTACATGCTAAAAGAACAATTACTGAGAATATCAGAATGAACTTGGACACATTTTAGCAAATATCAAAAATTGCACTAGGTACATACTCTAGCTGGGAATTAGACAAATAACTAACAATCTTAATTTCTTTGGGCCAACCAAGAATCTTTTACAGAGCTAGGTTGATGTGCTCTTCCCTTTTTAGCTTAAGTGGAGTTTTACTAAAATCCCTATGAGTCAAAGATCGCGCCCCTGCTGCACTGGAGCCTCTGAAACTACCACCCACATACTACAGGATATTACATATACAAACATGAACATGGAGGAAGCTACAGATACCAAATTAGTTAACTGATTGTATCAGCCTTTCTCATTCCAGCCATCTCCATGCTGGCTTGGAGTTGTAGTAATCCAATTCAACTAGCAGATGCCAGGTTGGAAGGCTGGATAGTTAAAACAGCTATTTTTATCTCAGGTTTCACCTTAGCCAGCTTCCCAGGCATATAATGATTCCTATATTTAGAAAAAAAAAATTACAGGCCAGTTACAGTTAAGCAATACCCAAATGAGCAATATGCATTGTTTTATACACTAATAATATATACTAATATACTAATAGTATATACTAATCATAATCAATCCATATCAGAACTGGTAACCTCTGATAACTTGTACTAGCTCCCAAACATCAGTAGAATACTTTTCCTTTCAACTAATTAAATGTAGTGTTTGCTACCCTGAGGTGATGACATTTCTTCCTTACAACACTCTGCAAGTCTGTTAGAGAAAGCCGTTCCCCACATACCTAGCAGATAACCCATACTTAACTAAAGATTTATTTTCTCCAAAACTGAATCCTGTTCTCTCAGCAATTCTCATCTGCCAGGGCTCTAAATTATATTTCTTAACTCTTTTGCCACAAGCAAGGTATTTTGTACACTTATTCCATTTGATGGTTTTATTTTTCCACTTAATGTAGAAGAATGTTGAAAGGCAATTTCTCCTACATATGAAACAAAATTTCATTTTAATTAAGATATACCTAAGATCTTTAAAAATATACTAAACTCCCTGTGTTACACTCATAGGTCTATCTAGCTCACTGTAATCTATAATAAAAATTATTTTGTCACTCAAGTTGCAGGTGCCCAGGACTGAACCTGGAAACATCTACATCTGTCAGGCTACAGACCTTCCTGCACAAAATATAGGTTTATATTCTACTTTTTCCCATTTGCTCTTTATCTTACCTGCTATAGCAACTTAAGCAGTTGCCCATTTTATATTATTTGAAAGCTACTTTCTCTTTGAATATTAACAGTATGTGCATTAAAATGTAATAGTGCAAAAAAAGAAAAAAGAAAAAATAGCAGGTTTTTATTAATTTTAGCCACAGATATTGAATCCAAATCAGATAAGTTATTCCATCTTCATTAGAGGAGAGCAAAGAAACACAAAATACCTCTGTTTGATGCATTTATGGATATTGGTTCCTTTGGTTAGAAATCAACAAGTTTCATTAATGACTGGACATTCTCATTCACTGAAAGTTCATACAGTGGTGAAAGGAAGTTTGTCAATTCTTCAAAACAATCTACAGTAGTGTGACCTACAATTTAATGTGAAATTCATCTATGTCCTATTAATAAATATTTGAAGAAGTACAGATTAGTGCTTGGAGAAGATAATTTACTGAGAGTAAAAACTGCAGCACAGACTGATTTTTTTCTAGGCTAGTGGTTGCTTTTTTCTTACAGCATGCAGCATTCATTCCTTTTTGCATTCCTTTCTGCTTCTCTTTTCTCCACTTCACCAACTTTTGGTACCTGGCCAGATTTATGATTTGTACAGGGATCAGCAAACTACAACCCAACAGCCAAATCCAAACCATTTCCTGTTTGTCTGAAGTCCTCAAGCTAAGGATGGACAAGTAGGGGGCAGATACTAGGCCCAAACGTCAGCCAATCTCCCAGGGAGAAGAGCAAACCAAGAGGCAAAGGGCTAGAGCAAGGTATCGGGGAGAGCAGGCTATCAATGGCCTTCTTGCTAGCAGTCCTGTGCTGTTTTATACTACACAAATTCTTATCTTAGTCAACAGCATTTGCCTTTTCTCCAGTAAGCTCTTTCTCTGTAACCTTTACAAGTCTGTTCACTACTTTACTTGTAAATGACTTTACAAGTCATTTACTACTCTCTCTTTAATGCCTTACCCTCAGCAACACCTTCAAGTCAAAGTATGAAACTGTATAAAGTACTGTTTAATTTAACTTTTCAAAAACAATACTAGGCGCTACAAAGCACGTCTAGGAACTGCAAAAGGATTTTCGAACAGCCATAGTCTGATTGTCTTTTAACACATATGTTACAGGAAAGATTGCCAGGAAGTTAGCCTGCATAATTCATTCAATGTCTCAGAATGAGAATATATCTATATCTTTATCTATTAACTATACCTCTAGCCATAAAGCTATGTATCTGTATAGCTTTAGTAATATTTTGTTAGGGTTTATCACGGCATGTATACACATACAAATATATACACACACACACTGCAAGGTAATAATAATAGACTCAATTTTTTCCTCTACCAGCAATAGCCATCGATTATAGTATCCTTCAGGACATGGTTCCAGGATTAAGTGTGGGAGGCATGAGAGATTCAAACCCTTAGTCTAAGGGCGTAGGGCTAGAACCTGCCCCAACATCAAATGAACCTGGCCATATAGGAAAGAGAGCCACTGCAAAACAATGCTTCCCATTTCTAATCCTTTCAGCCAATCCAGAAGGATACCATGACCAATTGCACTGTAAGCCGCCAACAGATTCAAGTCCTTCCCTATCCCAAGCCCTCCAAAAATCATCCACAGGCACAACAAATGCTATCTTAGTACTGTAACCTGGTCTGAATCCAGACTGTTATGACTGTAATTGAGCCCAGAATTACGATCGTAAGTTGTGTCAACTATACTGCAACTATACTGTTAACTAAATCCTTTTCTTCAATCAGTGTTTTTTTGCCAGAAAGTAGATATAATGCTAGTTTCCACCAAAAAAAAAAAGGGTAAATCATGGTCACTTGATTATGGGATGCTTTAAGTGGCCATAAATGCAGGCTACTTCTCAAAGTGTGATCACATGACTGTGGGGTGTGTATGCGGGGGTTGGAACTTCAAATCTGAGTCATAAATACTTGTTTTAAGTCAAACAATTGCTAAATAAAAGGTCATAAGTCAAGGACCATCTATATATACATGTCTGGGAAATTTGGGGCATTCTGCAAAAAAGAAGAGGGTATTTTGAGTTGAATAGTCACCAACAGTCTGCTTTTCTTATTGAAATGCAGGAGGAAGGGATTTTTCATATTTTTTTCCTCTTGTAATCCTTGGCTTGATCCTGACAAATTTCAAAAAGAGACGAAGCATTTCAGTCACATTTCCTCTGAAGATATCACTGTATCACCACAGTACCATAACCTTTATGGTAAAGGTTATGAAGGTACTTTTATTGTCATTTTCTTTCTGTGAACACATTGACACACATTAAAAAAAATGAAATTCTGATGCTCACTCTCAAAAGAATATATTTGTGTGTGTGCGAGTGTGTGTGTGTATGTATGTATATGTGTGTATATATACCATACACATAAATGTGTATTACCATACATATGTGGTACAAAAACACTTGTCTATTTATTTATTTATTTATTTTCAATTTATATGCCGCCCTGAAATCTCCTGAAAGACTCGGGGCAGCTCACAAAGAATTAAAGACAAATAGACAGTCACCCAGAATTAAATTAAAATTAAAACAATTTAGAAATGGTTAAAAAATGAAGAAAAAATAAAAAGAAGAAATAAAAGAAATAAAGAAGGACCCGAAATCACATCAGCCAAGTGTTCAAATAGCCATGTTTTCAGTTCCCGGCGGAAGGAGAAGAGATCAGGGGCGGTCCGGAGGTCAGTGGGTAGCCCATTCCAGAGGGTCGGTGCGCCCACAGAGAACGCCCTCGCTCTGGATGCCACCAACTGACATTCTCTAGCCGACGGCACCCTGAGGAGGGTAGCCCTGTGCGAGCGCACAGGGCGGAGGGATGAAGGCAGAAGGTGGTCCTGCAAGTACCCTGGGCCGATGCCATGTAGGGCTTTGTAGGTGAGTATCAGCACCTTGAAGCGAATCCGGAAGACCACTGGTAACCAGTGCAGCTCACGCAGGAGAGGTGTTACATACCATACACATAGATGCATATACATATGCTACAGGGGTGGGTTCCACTTACCTTTACTAATGGTTTGCAACGGGAGTGCCCCTGCGCAGAAGCTTCTGCATATGCGCAGATCACCCCACGATGATGTTGGGGTGGGTGGGCAGAGCCTCCTGCCGGTTTTACTACTGGTTCTAAGAACCGGACAGAACCAGGAGCAACCCACTACTGATATGCTACACACACACACACACATTAATATTTAGAATACATACGGAAAAAAGAGTTAACAAGATGGATACTATATGGTATAAATCTAGTTGTTCTGCTTCAGATACTGCGAAGCCTCCTTCCAGAAGATAAGAAATCTTCATTTCTTGAAGATATGAGGCAAATTATACTTTCTTTCTGGCAAATTATATTTGCCAGAAAGAGTATCAATATTATTATTTCTTTTAGGGCTTGTGCAGGGCCTTGAAAGGTGTTCCTTAATGCACAATCTCCTTTCTTCCATTCAACAAGAATTTCAAAGAACAAAAGTTCATGAAAATTATTGAAAGATTACTATACCTGCAAACTATTATTAAGAAACACAAAAGCTAAACTTCATTTTAAAATTCCAAATGAGAAGTTTATATTGAAATGTAGACACATTTCCCATATTTTAAAGCAAATAAATTACCTGCTTCATTCAAAAATACTGAAGTACTTCTTCTTCGGTATAAAATGGTGTTCAAGTTTGCAATTAGTAGAGAAGAAATAATGATTGGAAAGATGGTATTTTTAGTTTCTATCACTATTCTGTGTGGTTGAATATCGCACAGTAGTCTAGATTCCCAGGATGGAAGGGGTGCATTGCAGAGAAATAAGAGGCAGCTCTATACAGATATTTTGTATGAGAGAAATAGAGTGAAGAGAGCCCCTCGGTAATAGTTCTCAAAGTATATAGTAGAAATGGTTAGTAAAATGCTTGAGTTTGGCAAGATTCTGTCAATAAGTATGGATCAATAAAGAGTCATCTTAGATCACCACCAGTCTTTCTTAGTTTTGGGGCCTGACATCTGTCAGCTAAGGATATAGTGTGAAAGTTCAATGAACAATCATTGTGAACTTATGATTAGTTGTTTCAGAAACAGATTTGACACTTAGAAATGTAACTCAAAAATCCTCTAGTGCATCTTTATATCCCTATATAGACTAACCTGGGTCTTTTGAAGAGCAGAAGGGTTGAGATCAGAGAGAAAAATATCACCTCTGTAATCAGATTTGTTTCAAGATTTACAACCAGGTAGATATTAACTGTATCATTGGTTACAAGGCACTTTCATACATATCATTTTAAAAAAGATGGGCTCAGATTCTTAAGTAAAATGGTCAGTTAGTTAAATTGGTATTTCTTTTACATCTATGCATTACCTGAAAGAAGTCACCTTTTTGCAGCTATTGCTGAGATGTTAGTAAGCTGTTATACCAATCCTGGAACTATATTATTTTACAAAATCACTACCTCTTATTAAAAATAGAAAACATACATTAACAAATTAAATATATCATCTACTAGAAACATAGTTTCCACTACAAAATGAATTTTTTTTTTTGCTAAGCAACTTTCAGTGAAACATCCAATCAGATGTACAGTATTCCATTATCTTCAGTTTTGCTCTAGGAAGTATATATCCTAGAAATGCCAGGTATCAGCCTGCTTGGAAATAAAAACTTTGATTAGGTAATTTTTGACTTCTTACTCTAAGATAGAAAAATTGACATATGGAGACTGCATAGGATGTAGGCTTTGAAAGTTCCAAAGCTCTATAAAGTTCAGCACCTATATACTCACATTATTGTTTCTCCCAAACAGAAATAATCTGCCCTGTACAACCATCTTTGGAAGGGTTTGTGAGAGTCTCTTCCAAGTCCCAGTTAGAAATGAACAGGAGCCCAGGGACCTGCATTCCCAATGGTGGTCTCCATATACTGGAATACCTGGGGTATGGGGAATTTCCACCTTGCTTGTATTTCACTTAGGAACTTATTCTTCCAACAGGCTTTAGGTATCGAAGGTAATTCGGACTGCCCCTGACCTCCACTCCTTTCGCTGTGACCTAAAGACTCTTTTTTTTTCTACATTATGGCTGAGTTGATGTGGGGTGTTTATTTATTTTATATGCTGATTTCAATTGTGTTTTTTATTGTTTCAAAAAATTGTTTATTGTATGATTTTTTTTTAATGTAAGCCGCCCTGAGTCCCTCGGGATATGGGCGGCATATAAATGCCATATAAATAAATAAATAAATAAATAAATAAATAAATAAATAAATATTATCTATGCTGCTAAATATTCAAACAACTTATTCAGTGAAATACATTGTTATTTTGGTTATTGATTTTTATTTTATTGTAATACAGAGTAAACCACCCACACAATACAAATGCAGCATTAAAAAGTGCTGGAAAAAAATACTTTTAAAGTACTGAAAATAATTAAAATTAGCTTAAAAAATCCTTTTTATATAAAATGTCACTATGAATAGATCTAAAAATTATCATAATTTTCTTTCATTTTTATTCTTCTCCGCAATAAAAGTCACCAACACTTAGTGACTCCATGCTGGTATAACAGTAAACTACCATGAATTGTAAACAAATCTTGAATGTTTTCACCTTTGAATCTCCTAACATTTCCTCCACTTCAGCAGCTGAGAGCTGAAAACCAGAAAGTAGCATATTATTATGATTTAAGAGTAAAATCTGTGCTCTTAGTTATACTTAAAACAAGCCATAAGCTACATTTTGAAATCTGTTTGTTTAAATAAATCATTGTACAAATCTTTTATCTAGGTTTAGACAAAATATCAAAAAGCAGTATAGTAAGTTGAAAGTGGAAATGAAATTTTTTTATTCTCTTCAAGGTTCCACAGGAGACAGAAGTAGGTGGAGGAGGCGGAAAGGAAAGCCGAGGCTCATGCTTGTAAATGAGAAGGAGTAGTTTTCCTGAATATAGCATTTGGATGTGTTACAATGTTATATTGCATTTTTTTCTATTTGGTTTTGCTGTCTGTTGTTCCATCCACCAGGTCATTATTTTGAGTAGCAGTCTTACATCATTTTAATGATTTTCCCCCTAAAGCAGGAGTGTCAAACTCACGTCATCACGGCTGCATCACATGACATATTGGGACTTTTTCCCCCTTTGCTAAACCAGGCATGGGTGTGGCCAGCGTATGACAGGGCCGGGAGTTTGACAGCCCTGCCCTAAAGTATAACAATTCAAATAATTAATGTTAAAATGAACTTCTAATGTTTCTTTCAGCTTTAGACTTTGCAAAATTCTATAGTTCAATCCACCTATATGCATTTGAAAATGACAAATAGAAAAAGCATAAAAAGTCAGCCTTTGCATTCACTTTTATGTCTTTTACAGTCATGACATCATAGAGGTTCAGGGGGGCATTTAGGCAGTATCTATTCCAATACTATGCATCATGCAGAAGCAAAATTAAATCCTTGGGTCTTATTTAAAAACAACATGAAATTATTGGGCATAAATATTTTATTGGGCCTTTCTAGAGAGTGTCAGTCTATGGGTCCAAGGAATTCTTTATAGTTGTGCCTGCATGTGGAACAGTCTTCTCCCAGAGATCTGGTGGGTCCCAATCCTGTTGGCTTTTTATAAGGCATTAAAAATCTGGATGTTCTCAATTTTTTTCCTCAGTTTTTTTTTATTCCAGCCATATTATGGTTTCTTCGTGTATTGTTTACCTCACATTTTGTTTCTGGTTTTAATTTTCTGTAAGCTGCCTATGGTCACTATTTTTCAAAATATAGTCACTAAGAGAGGTGGTTATATCAATTGTATAAATAAATAAAAACTTATACATGAATTTGCATATTTTAATGATCAAATCCAGCAATAACGTGCACACAAACTAACATATACCAGTCCTTCCTATTGATGTTGATATATTCAAATATGACTTTTTATTTGAAAACGTGAATGAGATTCAGAAGTAACCAGTCATGTTTACTTTTTGTTGATGTCCATTTGGTTTGTCAGAACATTTTGTATCAGCAATTTCTAGCAGTGCAGAAAAAGAAGATTCACAGCAGGGCAGCATGCCAGATGGTTCCTCTGTGTTCTGTTGGGTTTATTTGTGCTTCCATGATGAGTTCCTAATCCCTACTCCTGTTCCTGATTTAGCCTATTTATCACTCTCAAACTGCTATATTATTTTTCTTTGCCATTCCCAGCCTTTCTTCCAATGAACACATTAACTATCTTGCTGAGTTGTGTATCAGATACATAGATTTATAGATCCAAATATACTTTTTATTAAGGATTAAGAAATCTAGAGAGAAATTGTACCTTCCTTTTTTCAGAAATGCCTTTTAAATTATAAAGAATCATATATCTTAAAATCTAGTTAATTTATTATAGCTTATAGTTAACGTTCATTTCTTAACGGTTCAAAAAAGAGGTATAGACTATGAATTAATGTTTAGCTATCTTCATAGAATCATAGTATAGTAATTTTTGAAGGTGTTTAAGCTGGTTAAATAAGTGCAAATTGCATAACATTTCTTAACAATTTTCCTATATTTTCAGTGCCTCAGTGACTTTTAGGCTTCATTTTCTTTATTGCTTAGTTTATATCTTAATTTCAAGCTTCGGAGATGTGGTTGTCCATAAATAAAACATAGTTGCATCAATACCAATTTTAATTATACATTTAATTATGTTACATCTCTTAACATAATTAGGGCCACTATTTTATCTTCCTTGCTATAAATAATGATATCCAAAAATTCCCCTAAACTTGTGGCATATTGGTTTCTTAGTAATAAGCACCAAGAATGTAATTGAGTGTTGTGAACTACCTTCCAGCTATGTGCTCACTTGAGTTTAAAAACAATGTCTTTTTCCATTATCTTAGATATATCTATTCTACTTGGGAATTTTGCTGAATACCAGAATGAAACCTAATAAATTTGTAAAATATACAAAGATGTCACATATATATAAATATATATCTAGCAACAGTTTACTTTTCTTGATTCACTATTCTCCCAAGACTGACGTGTAGAAATTGAAGCATTTGATAAAGCGCAACCCATATATTTTCTGAAGGCTCATAAAAGTTGAAAAGCATTTCAGGCAACAATTGACATCTTGATGAAAATACTTCAGCTGGGGCACAACGGTTAAATGAGACAGAATTCTCATTAGATGCATACCTTTAGGAGCTAATACCATTACTGAAGTCTACTGTGTAAATTGTCTAATTCCATGAGTTTAGTTATTAGCAAAGAGGGATGTATGTAAGATGTTGTAAGAGTGGCAGCATTGTCAGTATAATTTAGCACATACTGTTAAGCTTCAGTAATTGCAAAAGATCTTGTAGGGTCAGAGGACAGCTTTAGATCATTAAAGTGAGTTGATGTTATATTAGTGTTCCTTAACCATGTACAGCATGAAATTATTGCCAAAAACTGAAGTGCAGGCAGATTTAGTATTTTTGAATTAATTAAAATATTTAACTGGTGAATCACCAGAATCAAACAATCTTAAGCCCTCTTCCATCCACATCCATAACAAGATGAGCTACAATAAAAAAGTGTTTTATTCTCCTCCATCCCAAAAAACAGACTTTAAATTATCTAACTAGTTTTGAATTAATAGTTGGTAAAATATTAGCAAGGTCCATGATTTGGATTTTATTGTTTACAAGGAATCTAGTATATGATCCTTTGACATATTTGGATTAATAATGCCAATTTTATTTGGATTGTGATGTACAGTATGTTGTAAATTGTTTATTAAGATACGGGCAGATATCAATTTATGTGGTGGAAGAATTTAATAATCACAATATCTATAAGTTTTGAAGAGGCACAGTATTTGAAATGGTGTTTCAAAGCTTTGCTTCTAAAATAATAACAAACAAAAATATGTGAATATGCATGTTACCAAATACTGGACTAGAATGAAGTCTGTACCTGTGATAAATAGTAATATTATATTATTCTTAATATTGATATGGATAATAATAGAAATTAGTTTCTATATCAAGTTTTTCTGTGTTTCTCAGGTAATCTAAATTTGCTTTAGGAGCTGTTCAATTACCTTAATTATTTTTCCTCATCATACAACTGAAAGTTAGACTTTAGCATCTTCAGTAACATTAACTTACATAGTATCAAGTCACAGCTGCAAGATTATGCTGTTATCTTTCTTCTATCCAGTTCAGATATGGATAACTAGTATCAATTTTACTGCAATTCAGTTAACTGCATTTCTACTAATGCATTATATGTTAAGAAAACTATGATTATTTAAGTAGAACATGAAGCCACCTGTGCAGACTGAAATCTAATTATGCTGCAGCCTACATAACTTCTATTTGGAGAATCAATCATATAAAGAGGCTACTAATTAGCATTTACATTTTGTATTTGGTAATGTTTTTCTCAGGCTTTCAGTTGAATTTTTCTGTCTGTTTCTTTTTTGGAATTCCATGCTTATTGGAACATTTTATAGCTTCAAAAAAAGCATATTTGAATCTAGCTGTCTTGTGTTGAAAAATGATGAGATAATGGCAGATCTGACATGAACTATTTGTTAACTTCAAGAGCAATAGATGAGAGGAAGCAAGAGCTAGGTTATCTAAACTGTATATGAAAGAAACAGAAAATAAGGTTTAGGATACAAATTGAGTACAAAGAATATTTGTGTGCACTGTGAGAATATTTGTCTGCCTAATTTTTCTGCTGTTGCACCTCCTGAAGTCTTTCCTAAGGAGTTCAGTAGAGTCGTTTTGATGTAAAAAAAAGGGTGGCAATGCAGCTAAATGTAGACGACTCTTTTCATAGCATTCCTAGCAGATAGCTTCTTATTACAAACAGCAGAGTAGTTGTTCTGTATAAGAGCAGTTTTGTTGATATATTTTGATTATTCCTGCAGTCCATATATAATAATGAAAAGTATCTGGGAGATTTCCCCCTCCCCCCATCTCCTCATCTGTTGGAGTCAGTATATATATATGTATGTATGTATGAATGTATGTATGTATGTATATGTATATGTATATATGCTTTCTGAGGTTTTCGCGGGTGTTTGTATGTAGGTCTTCAGTCATTCAGGTTTTCTCCCGCGTAAAATTGGAAGTATCTGGGCAACGTTTCGACGAAATCTCATCCGTCATCTTCAGGCTGGTGT